>OZJO01001080.1:10324-38439 GCA_900406225.1 Acrobeloides nanus | reverse complement strand
GAGGTGACCAACTTCCGAGGGCTATATCTCGAAGAAGGAAAAGTTTCGGAATTTTAGGTTGGTGGGTTTTTAATAGTGGGATCACATACTTAAACATAGGCAACAATTGAAAAAATTCTGAGACTTTGACATTTTGGGTTGGCTCCATGGTATTTGAAGACCTTCAGACAATGCGTCTTAAGCATTTTACCTAAAAAAGCTTCAAAATAAAAAATTGGCTAAAAAAATTATTCAGAAATAACAAAAAGTAAAAATAAAATTTTGAAAAATGCAAAAAATTTTGTCACATGCCTGAGTCGAACCTTTGACCTTGTGGCTAAGCGAGTGCTTAGCCAATGAACCACGAGAGTTATATTCGTTTCACGAGGACAGCAGAAAAATTTCCCGGAAGAGTGGTCAAGTAGTTAGGGCGTCGGTTCATGGATCTGAAGGTCGCGGGTTCGATCCCGCCAGGCGCAAAAACTTTTCCTTTGGTTGAAACTTGCTGGAAATTTTTGCCCTACCGTTTTTTGATGTGGGGAATCCATTTGTGATGGAATTTGGGCTGTTTTTCGATGAGAAACCGAGATATAGAACCCGTGAGTGCTAAAAAACGCATTTTTTCGCTATAAATTCGAAGAAAACACCAAAAAATCGTTATTTTGCGTAAAATTTTTAATGGATCATGTTCAAAAATTTATTTTTTTGTTTTTCATGTAAAATTTTAAATAAATTTTTTGAAAATCTTCTTGCAAAAATGTCATAAAATGAAGAATTCATAGTGTTTTCTTCGAGTTTATAGCGAAAAAATGCGTTTTTTAGCACTCCCGGGTTCTATATCTCGGTTTCTCATCGAAAAACAGGTCCAAATTCCATCAAAAATGGATTCCCCGCATCAAAAAACGGTAGGGCAAATTCCATCAAAAATTTAAATAACATTTGCATTTCAGCAAGTTTCAACCAAAGGAAAAGTTTTTGCCCCTGGTGGGATCGAACCGCGACCTTCAGATCCATGAACCGACGCCCTAACCACTTGACCACTTTTTATGCTTTAATATGTGGTTAGAAATGAAATCTCTTTTAACCTTCTTACTTCTTGGCGCAGTTGGTAAAGTGCTAACTTGGCAGACGGAAAGGCGCAGGTTCAATCCTCGTCCCAGCCGAAATATTTTTACACATTCAATGAATGTGTAAAAATTCAAAAAAATTGGAAAAAAATCGAAAAAAAATATTAAAAAAATTGAACCGAAAAACGGAAAAAAAATTTTGGGACGACCACTTGAGCGCCGAAGGCGCTCGGTCTCCCGGTTCTAAATTTTAATTATGGATTTACTCAAAATCGGTGGGAGTTCCGCAGCTAATTTTGGCGCATAAGTTACTAGTTTTTGATGCTCTTCAAAGGTATACCAGCCTTTTTCGAAAACTCGTCCATCAACGCGTATGTGTTCCTTGTGAGTAGAATTTACTCGTTTATTTCGATTGAGGACCGCTCCATGACCAACATAGATGAAGACCATGAGAATAGAAATTACTAGTTGGAAATTCAACATATCTTCTTTAGATCGGAGTAGTAAAAAAAGAAACTTTTGATTTGATAAAATTCTTAATATTTTATCAATTTTGACGATTTATATAAACAGTCTGGGAATGTTGCATATTTACAAAATGATCCAGAGATCAGGCATTTGTCTTAGAACAGCAACATTTTCTGTTTAGTTAATCTGATTATGTTCAGCTAACTCTTTTATTATCCTGCTCGAAATTAACAAGAATGTAAATATTCTAAAGTAAGCATAAATATTTGCGTCATCGGCGTCAAAATTCAACAAAGGTCAAGAATCAAATGCGCTCGTCTTTAATATCAGAAAGATGAGAAACTATAATGTTCGGTCAAAAATCGGATGCCGATCGAAGACAGACTTTTTTTGGAGTTGTGAAATTCGATAATTTTTTTTTGGAAAAGATTACAGGGTGGCGCAAAAAACCGCACTTTTGCGATTTTTCGAATTTTTTCATGGAAGACAACTTTCTGGGAAAGACAATTTTCTGGGTGATGATTCCTTGTGAGTCTGGAAATAGGGAGTACCCCCGTAAAAAGTTGAAAAAAATCAAAATGTCAAGGGTCAGCATATTTTCTGATGTGTGCAAACGATTTCTCGCATAAAAATTACCCTAGAAAGTTGTTTTCCATGAAAAAATTCGAAAAATCGCAAAAGTGCGGTTTTTTGCGTCAAAAATTGAAAAAAAATCGAAAAAAATATTTAAAAAATTGAAAAACTTGGAAAAAAATATAAAAAATCAAAAAAAATGGAAAAAAATTGAAAAAAATCGAAAAAATTGGAAAAATCGAAAAAAATATTTAAAAAATTGAAAAAATTCGAAAAATCGCAAAAGTGCGGTTCTTTTGCGCCACCCTGTATTTCTACCCTAAAAACAAAAATTTTATCGAAGAAACTATTTTTGAATTCAAACAAAAATTTTCTGAGCTGAAAATTTGACTATTTTGAGCATTCTTGAAAAAAATTCAAAAAAAGATATTTTGATGGGAAAATTTTTTTAGAATGTTAATTCCGATATAGAATCTTTTAATATTAAACGAAAAATGTCTGCCTGTTTGTGCCACCGAATTTTGTAACCTTAAGTCCCATCCCGTTACGACTTGTTAGATTTTTGGAAAGAGCTCGGTGAGTGAAGAAAAACGACACTCAAATCATGAAGGTACCCCTATGGAAAAATTAAAAATTCAATTGTTCATTTTTGCCTTTTCAACTTAGGTATTCGGAAATATTTTTGGTATTTGGTCTGAAAGAAAATAGTTGCCATCATGGCGTAGTTTTCAATTTTGAGCACATAGAAAAGCTACAAAAAGAAATTCAAAATTGACATAATTTGTTCATAAACAATCGTTGGGGTGGTCCGACAATAATGATACAAGATTTTGGCTAATTTGTGCTAGCCGAATGTCTATTTCGTTTCCTATTCAGGTCATATGCAAGTTTTTATTTAAGTTATTTAAATTAAGCTTTTTTATTTATTTCATTACCGTAGAATTCCTTTTTGAAGGGGACCTAGTAAAAAAGTGGTTTTTAGAGTGAAGTGAGGGCGTATACAAACCAAACGTATGGCTGCGTATCACTTGTATAGAGTTTTTGTAAAGCTTGTGGAGGCCTCACTTGAGGTCCAGACAGGCTACAGTGCGTCATCCTTGAAGCTTAGACAGGCTTTATTTGAAGCCCGTTCAAGCTTCATTCGAAGCCTGAACAAGCTTCATGTCTACATTTTATGATGGTAACTTGTGATATCACAACGGATATCCTTTCGGAGTGCCTCTCGGAGTCACCCTCGAAGATTCCGCGAAAGCTGAGGCGCTCTGCCCCGGTACTTTACTATTAATATTTCAACCATTTCAATTTTTAGATCCAAAAATGAGTATAAATTATTTCCAAAATCTTTCTTACTTTATTTCTGAGTACAACAAGTCATTTCAAAAATCTTCTTTGAGAATCCAGTTGGAAGATATTCGTTTTGAAAACGATGCTCCTCCAAAAAATTTGGATGAAAATATCGATTTTTGCCAGGAGATTAATCAAAAATTGATTCCTCTTCAAGATCCAAATTCAGAAGCTTCCGCTAAAGCCAGGGAAATTTCATATTTGAAAATAAGGAGATATCAAAAAATTGAAGAATTTTATTTGGAAAAAAATTTTATAGACGCTGAAAATTTACCAAATTCTATGAAGGGTCTAAAAAATGTCAAACTTTTGAAGCAATCTGACCATTCTTATCTATTCAAAATATTTTTTGAAGATGGTTTTATTCTTCCAGGGGGAGAGCTGCTTCAAGTTTTTGGTTGGATAATTTTTGATTTGCTCAAAATTCAAAAATTTCATCTAAAATCAATCGATCTTGTTTGGCTTCCCGTGTGTTGTTTCGATACTATACATATCAAAGTCCAACAGGAAATTATTATCTCGGACAAAATTTGCCAGCTCAATTTTGCCATTTATTCTATCGAAGGGCGTCAAATTGGCTCAATTTCACAAATGATTTTGGAGAAGACGGAAGAAGACAATGATCAAATTGCAAAAATGCTAGAAGATTTTCTAACGACAAAAATTGAGGGAGTAATAAATTTTGAAGACAGTTTTATACAGCTTGGGTTGGATTCAATGCAAATTTCGGAGCTGGAATTGAAAATAAGAGCAGATTTCAAACAAAAAAAGGTTCCGATGGGGATATGTTTTCAATACAACACTCCGAGGAAATTGATTGAACAGTTTCAGAAACTGATGAAGGTCTCAACAATGCAGCCTAAAGAAAATTTTCATTTGGATCGACAAGAAAAAATAGAAAATCCGACACAATTTGAGAGTCAACATGAAACAAAAATTTCCCCAAGTCGTGCGCAGCAAAGAATCATTTTTGAATGTAAACTTAACAAAAACGCCACCAAAAAATTTTATGAAGAAGTGAATATAAAAATTGAAAATTTGGATATCAAAAAATTGTGTCAAGGGATAGATGCGGTGGTTATGCGACATCAAAGTTTGAGGACTTATTTTCGAGTTGATCAACAAATAATATGTCCTGAGGTGGAAAATTTTTTCAATTGTGATTCGAAAAGTGGTACAGATGAAGAAATAATTTTGGATATTTTTGAAGGAATACCGTTGAGTTTTAGGTAAGGAATTTTATGCTAATATTAATAGTAGCGGGGGCCGAGCGCAGGCCTAAGATTAGGGTTTTTGTGATTTTTTGAGAAATTTTTTTCTAAAATGACCCTTCTAGGGGTAACCAGGGCTGTAGCTACGTTGGAACATATGGGGCTCAATGCCCCAGATGCCCCCAATCAACGTAGCTTTTTTCGATTGAGCCCTCCGAAATCAAAAAAATTTTTCTAATGGTCTAAATTGAGTTCGGATGTGTTCCTTGTTAGTAGCAGTAGCGGTATCCAGGGGGTGCGAGGAGCGGCCGCACCTCCCCCCCATCCCGAAATTCGAAAAATGAAAAAATTTTCTTAATGATCCCCCTTATGTTTTTGAAAAATTTCTGGGCTTAAAATTAAATTCCACTCTCGCACCCCCGAAAGTTGATCCTAGATACGCTACTAGTTAGTAGTACCAAAATTTCGAGCCTGGTGGGATCAAACACGTGCGCGAATGATCAGCGCCCTAGTCATTAGATCATTGGAATCTCGCCATGAAACAGAGTTGAAACCAAAATTTTTAGAATCAATAAAGAAGAGTTGCAAATAATTTTCCACCACATTCTTGTTGATGGCAAATCGATTTCAATTTTTATGAAAGATCTTCAAGATGCATACACGAATTTGGATAATTATTTAACACTTCCACCACCAAAATCAAGCTACGCCGATTTTGCAATAAAAGAAAATTATTTAATTTCAAGTGGATATTACAACTCGGACTTGCAATACTGGAAAAATTATTTGTCAACTTTGAATGAAATTCAAAAAATCCCATACGATTTTACTAAAAATCTACAAGAGGAAGGTGCAATTTTTGAGCTCGAAGTTCCCACAAATTTGTACGAAAATCTGAAAACCATAGCCAAGAAAAATGGGACCACCATCTTCGTGGTTTGTTATACCATTTATCGAATTTTGGCCTATAAAATCTATGGAGTTGAAAATCTTCCTGTGATTTTGCCGGTAGATACAAGAAATGAACAAGAATTTCAAGATGTCATCGGGCTTTTTGTAAATCTGGTGATATTTACATGGAAATTTGAACCATATATGAGCTTCAGGGAATCTCTTCAAAGTGTTGAAAAAACAATGAGAGAAGTTTTGATACATGGACAAGTCCCATTTGATATGGTTAACACTGAAATGAAGAAATTTTGGAGCGAAAATAACCCTGATTCAGGGTTAGCACAAGTTATGCTGGTCTATGATGAAATTGTTAATTTTGAACATGAAGGCATAAAAATTCAATCTTGCCCGAAAAAATATTTGCAATTTGAGCAGCAATGGTATTTTCAAGTTTTTGACAGTGGCAAATTTCAAATTCGTGTGGAGTTTGATGCGAAAAAGTTTCGGCGAGATAAAATAGAAGATTTTGCGCACCGATTTTTAACTTTCCTCAAAAACTTGGACCAAGATACCCCTATAAAAAACATCAGCATATGCAAAGAGTTTGAAATAGTGGATATTTTTGAAAATCGTAAAAAGAAAACTATTGACTTCCCAAGAAATTTGACACCAATAAAAATGATTTTTGAACAACTTCTTCTAACACCACAAGACAAAGTTATTATACAAGATTTTTGCTCAAAAATGGCTTGTCTAGAATTCAAAAATCAAATTTTGAAATACACCGTAATTTTGAGAGAAACGATTTTTAAAGCAAGTGGAGAATTTTTTGGTCCCGATCGAACTATCGCTCTATGTCTGAAACGAAATATCGACATGGTAGCTATAGTCCTAGCCATATGGACTCTCGGAGGTATAGTAATCCCTGTGAGCAATGACTGGCCGAGTACGAGAATCAACGAAACTATTGAAGATATGGATCAAACCTTTATAATAACAGACTCTGATTTAGACACCAAATTTGCCATTTCTTATGACTTTCTTGTCAAACAAATTCAAAATATGCAAATTTTGAATCGATCAACGCATTTTCTTTCCATGCCTGAAGACCTTTTATACTTCACCTTCACATCGGGATCAACTGGTAAACCAAAAGCGGTTTGCACAGAAGCCATAGGCTTATGCAACTTGGCTATGAATTATGCAAATTTTTACCATATTAGTCATGAAAGTGTTATATATCAAGTGGTAAATTATGCGTTCGATATTTTCTTTGAAGATTTGTTGGAGGCGTTGACAAATGGTGCAAAACTGGTGTTAGCAAAGGAAAAAATTCCAAATTTTAAAGAAATGGGTAGGTGGTGTAAGCTTAGGCTAAGGCTTAAGCATTAGCCTAACAAGGAACACGTCCAAACTAAAACTCGAATTTTTCAAAAAGTCCTATATATTCTAATAGAGCATATCCGATTTGGCTTTAGAAATGAAAAAATTAGCTGCTGAAAATCTAATCCTGAGGAAATAGAGCAGTTTAAAAGTCAAAAATTCCAAAAACTGAGGTTTTTCAAAGTGCTATAACTTTTTATGGTTAAAAGTTTTTTCGATAATTCTTTTTGCATTTATTAGGAGATGAAAAGACGCAAATTATAATATACTAACTTTGACCTCAGAACTTTGTCTTCATGGCTAAAAATGCGTTAGAAACATGACACCATTTTAACGCATTTTTAGCCATGAAGACAAAGTTCTGAGGTCAAAGTTAATATATCATAATTTGCGTCTTTTCATCCCCTAATAAATGCGAAAAGAATTATCGAAAAAGCTTTTATCCATAAAAAGTTATAATACTTTGAGAAACCCCAGTTTTTGGAATTTTTGACTTTTAAACTGCTCTATCTCCTAAGGATTAGATTTTCAGGAGCTAATTTTTTCATCTCTAAAGCCAAACCGGGTATGCTCTATCAGAATATAACGAACTTTTTGAAAAATTCGAGACTGAGTTCGGACGTATTCCTTGTTAGATTTAGGTTTAGGCGTATTTTTAGGCTTTGTGCTTTGGTAAAATAATAAAAAATTACACTTGGAACATTATACATAACAGGAGTATTATTACTAGGAGAATACATAGTAAATGTATATGCGAATTCCAGATCAAATTCATATACACCATCCTAAAGATTTTCGTCCTACTTTTTTAAACTAAAAAATTATTTACTGCATTCGGAGTTGCTAATTGTATAGGACTTTCATAAGTTTGCCATGCACTAATGGAAAATTTGAAAAATAATAAAAAGAATAAAAGTTTTAACAACATTTTTTGTTTAAAAAAACCTAGATAGATGGGCAAAATTTTGTTTCTTGAACAGAAACGAAAGTATCTCTGAATCCAAATCCATCTTTTTATACAAAATTTTTGTTGAAATTTTAAAATATTAGTTTAATGTTTATACTCGGCTACATTCTGTGTGGGCATTACTTTATGTTCATAAAAAATTTTACATAACCACATCTGAAATTGATAAAAACATCTGATCTATGTCGCTAATTGTTTAATTTTCCCCCAAAAATTTATATCCATGTCAAATGTCATAACGAACGCCACTCAAATTTATTGTTTGCTTATGTACAAGGTGGGCCAAAAAAGTGGCTTTCTTTTATTTTTTGGGACCTGGAAATTTATTTTTCTAAAAATGAGTCTAAGAGTAATTTTATGCGGGGAAATCGATTGTGCATATTCCCGGAGCGTGAAAACGCTTCTCTGAACCTGATTCAGGAAAAAATTGGCTTTGAAGCGAAACTGGTTATTTAAAAAAATTTATTCAACAATGCCCAGTTTCTCTAAATTCGGAGTAAGTAAAAGATCTGAGAATCCCCCCCCCCAATTTACCCGTTGAGTTCGCTGTAAAACTTTAAATTTTAAGCTATTCTTATCGATTTATCGCCGATACAGCAGGAACGCATTTTTATTATGGCCATGTGAGTACGGAAAGAGGAGATGGAGTAACTGGTGGCTTTATTATAACAAAGCCGAACCAACAAACTTATGATGCGTTGGGCAATTTATGTGCGATTGGACGGGAATATTATGTTCTCATACAGGTTTTGCTTTATTTTAACAGAAAATGATAATTTTCACTTTTTTGTTGAAAATTATCATTTTCTGTACCAGGGAATCGTTTTTATATTTCGAAAACGTGTGCAATCGATTTCTCGTGTAAAATTACCCATAATAGAGTGATTTCCAGATTAAAAGATGCGAAAAACAAAATAGCCATTTTCGCTTCAAAACCATTTTTCCTGAATCAGGGTCAAGGATGCGTTTTTACGATACCGGAATGCGCGCAATCGATTTCCGGCATAAAATTACCCCTAGAGGGCTCATTTTTAGAAAAATAAATTTTCAGGTCCCAAAAAATAAAAAAAGGCCACTTTTTTGGCCCACCCTGTATATGGGGAGAAAAGCGAAGACATAATCTTCATGTATGATTTTTGTTGCTAACAGGAAAGCTGATCAAGNTTTTTTGGCCCACCCTGTATATGGGGAGAAAAGCGAAGACATAATCTTCATGTATGATTTTTGTTGCTAACAGGAAAGCTGATCAAGCTATGAAAATGTTTGGCCGATTTTGACAATTGCTGATTAAACAATTGCTAAAAAATTGTTATTGTGCTTACATACATCTAGTCCACTCAAATTCAAGTCATTGAAAAAAAATTCACAGCTGCAGTACACTGGAGGTGGTTTCTTCTCGTGTTATCCTTTAGCTGGCACGTAAAAACAGGATATTTTTTTAGAAATTCAAAAAATTCCAATATTCGGTCACGTTCGATGGAATCATGTTTTTACCCCTAGAGGTCGTTCCCAGAAAAAAATTTCGAAAAATTTTCACGTGGGTAGCCCCCTCCTTATTGTGTAGTAGCTCCAAAATTTTCATAAATTTTGACGACAAAATAAAAAAATGACTTTTGGGCTAGAAATAGAACCCGCGCCCTATCAATGAAGTCTGAGCACGTTAGCCAATCGGCCATGGGTTAAACCTACAAAACTCCATGATATGGAACTCGTTTTAAAGCGCTCGGCGAGTTGAATCTATTGGCGAAATTTTTTAAATATTTTAACCCTTTCCTGCACCTTTTTTGGCATTTTGGTGCGCCCGATCTTGCAAGTTATGAATGTTAGACCAGGGTGGCTAATTTTGATTCACCAAAGCCTTGAACATACTGAAAACTCGAGCAACGATCAGTTGGTGACACTGTCAGTTGGTGACATAAATCTATGTCACCAATTGACAATTTCAGGTTGGTGACATTGTCAGTTGATGACATAAAATTTCTACCAGGGCTTAGGCCTAAGCCTAAGCCTTGGTAGAGATTTTATGTCACCAACTGACAATTACCCGAAAACTCTGGCTCCGAGGCGTTGGACACGTGATAAATTCTCCGGTAATTTGTGAATGAATGACTTCTGCTGGTGCAGAGCATTCTTTCACCTACTGAAAATATAAGTGATATATGTGGCTTTAAAAAGTATAGAAATTGAAAATTTGGTACTACTAAGGATTAGCGAGACTACTAGATGTGAATTGTTTTTCAAAAAAATTTTTTTACTTTTTTTCTTTGTAATGACCTCTCTAGGGGTAACTTTATGCGAGAAATCTATTGCGCACATTTTCGAACCTTGAAAATGCTTCCTTGACCCCGATTCAGGATATTGTATTGAAGCTAAAATGGAAAAAATTCGAATTTTGACCATTTTGCTTCAATACAATATCCTGAATCGGGTGAGAGACTTTTGCGCCCCGAATAATAAAATTTCTGCCTACAAACAAGTTCACATTATTGTAAGAAAACCGGTATAAAAGTTAGCTCATGCTTCATTGTGCAAATGCACAAATGTCCGGTGCGCAAATATCGGTGCGCAAAAGTCTCTTACCCCCTGAATCGGGGTCAGGGAAGCGTTTTTAAGATTCGAAAATGTGCGCAATCGATTTTCCGTATAAAGTTACCCCTAGAGAGGTAAAAAAAGTAAAAAATTTTGTTTGAAAAACTTCACGTCTAGTGGACTCGCTAATCTATAGTATTACCGAAAATTTTATTATAAAAAATTATATGTCAGATTTTTGGTGGCAACGCTCATTTTGATAAAGTTGATGATCAAGATTTAGCTCCGGCTCTGTGACATCCTAACATTTTTAAAGCATGTTTTAAGCTATAAACCTAAATCCTTACTGTTAAGTTCAACAATTCACACGCTTCACGCCCCAGTTGTTCTCCATGCAGGTTTACATCCAGCTTACTCAATTCTAGTTGATCTTCTTTATATATAGGATCTGAATGAATGAGTTCCCAGAGATCTGCTTCTTCCCATCCCATTTCCATCTTAGTGTAATAAATAAAAATTATAATAAACAAGAGTATAATATGAATGTTATTTTCTAAATGAAAATATATAATCATAAAGATACTTTTGGAGAAAAATAAATTTTGGAAAATAACAAGTGCACGTGACTAAGCGTATCTTGTTTACTATTACATTTGCAAAATTCGTCCTCTTTTATATGTTATTTATATGCAATTTGATAGAAACATAAGACATTCTCTTTTATTTTAGTTAAAAATAGACAAGTAATTAAGATTTATATACAACTTTTATGTTCATTATAAATTATTTAATAAAAAATATAGGGCATTTTCCGCGCGGCGTTTTTTTGGCAAAAATTGGCGGAAATTCGAAATTTTAAAAGCGAGTCACGCCATTCGATTCAGCTCAACGAGAGGAGTAAAACGAATAAAATAATATGGGTTTTCCGTCCGAGCTCATGCCGTGTGGCTAAAGCGATAGATTTGCAGTTTATAGGCTTGGGTTCGAATCCCGCTTCGAATTTGTCCAAATTCCAAGAAAATTTTTGCATATTTTGGTCTCTAAAACATTTTGCAATCCTTTTTGGGTCAATAAATATTTTCTAGAGCTATTAATAATAGTGATTTTACGTTTTATAAAGCCTAACCTTATTATACAACCACAGCAAGTAATTACTGACTCAAAAATAATCGCAAAATGTTTTAGAGATCAAAATAAAGATATGCAAAAATTTTCGTGGAATTTGGACAACATTAATTCGAAGAGAGATTCGAACTAGAGCCTATAAACTTCAAATCTGTCCCTTTAGCCACTCAGCCATGAACTGGGGCTGGAAAACCTATGCTATAATACTCATTTTACTCCTCTCGTTGAGCTGAAACGAATAGCTTGACTAGTTTTTAAAATTTCGAGTTGCCGCCAATTTTTGACAGCAAAAAACTGCCGTGCCTGAAACAGAAAAATGCATCGACATGGCGAAGTGTAAAAACATTTATTTTGAGCTTAAATGGTCAATGGTTCGATCCCGTCAAGGCGAAAATTTTTTTGATCGATTTAAAAAAGTTGTTAATGAAATCCCCATAAAATTGATCATAGAATTTTTGCCTTTCATTTTCCCTCGCAACATTATCCGTCTCGAAAAAAGAGAGAAATTTTGTCTACGGCACTGATTTGAACGTAAAGTGAGATACTTGCCACTACGCCATGGTTGATGCTATATTATGATTATGATAAGAAAAATTAAATATCTGTTTCTTGGAGATAACGTTCCCTCTGATAACATAGCTGGTCAAGATCTGGTTCAGGATCTTGGATATCCTAAAATATACAATTTTTGAAGCTACTACACAATGGGGGGCCATCCACATGAAAAAATTTTCGAGAATTTTTTCTGGAAATGACCCCTCTAGGGGTAAAAACATGCGAGGAATCCGAATTTGACATTTTCGAATCGAAAAAACGCTTCCCTGATTCAGAAATTCGAATTCCCCGGGCATTTTTATCCCAAAAGAGATCACTTTTAGGCAAAAATTACATTTTTGCGACTTTTTGCTTCAATATATAATACGCCTTCCCTGAATCAGGGAAGCGTTTTTTCGTTTCGAAAATGTCAAATTTGGATTCCCCGCATGTTTTTACCCCCAGAGCGGTCATTTCCAGAAAAAAATTTGAAAATTTTTTCACGTGAGTGGCCCCCTATTGTGTAGTAGCTCCCAATTTTTTTTATAAATTTTTATATGTTAAAAATCTTACACAAGCATCCCATTCTTTTGTATTACATCCATGAAATGCAGGTACATGTCTTTGGATACCTAATTCTTGCCGGTGAGAACGATGCAATTTGTATCCATGAGGAGAAATATGATGCATATGATGTACATCGTGTCGATCACCACTATGACGGCTTATGAGTTCATTTTCTTGATAAAAATATTCCATTTTAGGTTTAAAATGCAGTGAATATAATCTCTAAATGCTATTTAACAAGTATATAGGGCATTTCCCGCCAAAGTAAAAAAGTCATCACCCATTGCGAAGAAGTAAACGTATCTCACGACGCACCAAAATGCCAAAAAGGTGCAGGCAGGGGTCAAAAATTTTTAAAAATTCACCAATAGACTCAGCTCGACATGCGCTTCAATACGAATACCATATCATGGGGTTTTGGGATTTGACTCATGGTCAAGTAGCTAACGTACTCGGCCTTCACTCATAGGGTGCGAGTTCAATCCCGCGCCCCAATTGTTAAAGAAACCCCTCCCCCCAAATGTATTAGAATTTTAGTCTTCTACTGAGCCGTACAGTCGGGGATTTGACTCCGCCAGTGTCAACAATTCTGTGGATAGTGTTTGAAGGGAAAAAATGAATCTACGACCAAATTTATTAAGAGCTTCCATTAACAACTTTGAAATCGGTCAAATCTAAACTCCTTCCTTCACTCTGGCAAAATCGAACCCTCGACCATTTGAGTATAAAATGAGGCGCTTGTCACTTAACCATGGGTGATGGTCTAAATCTTAAATAAAATTATTCAAAAAATCAATGAACACCTTATGATAAATAAAATAACTAGTAAATGAACAGCTGTGTAACGTCGTGCTATGTTTGTTTTTTGTAGCAAAAACTCTTTACTCTTGAGATGTTTATACGAAAATTCACGAGAAAAGAGATTAAAATTTTTGTTTACGACATAAGATTTATTGATATTTTTAGCAAAAAAGGTGTATTTTTAGATTTAACTCACGTGAGTATGTTCAAAAATATTTGGTAAAAAGTTTTATCTATTCATGTTAAGTACAAAATTGATTATATGCATATAAAAAATATTTTCTTTAAAATTACAGGAGATAATACACAATAGGGGGGCCACCCACGTGAGAAAATTTTCAAAAATTTTTTCTGGAAATGACCCCTCTAGGGGTAAAAAATGAAGGGAATGAGAATTTGATATTTTCACAGATTCCCTGATCCAGGGAAGGCATGTGTATTTAAGCGCAAGTTGCAAGAATACAATTTTTGCGACTTCTTGCTTCAATACATAGGTCTTCCCTGAATCAGGAAAGCGTTTTTTCGCTTCGAAAATGTCATTCGGATCCCCCGCATGTTTTTATCTCTAGAGGGGTCATTTCCAGAAAAAATTGTTGAAAATTTTTTCACGTGGGTGACCCCTATCGTGTAGTAGCGCCAAATGACATTTAAAAGTCAAAGTTATTGAGGATGTCTAGTTGGTCCACAATCTTCTTTTTCTTGAGTTATATGGGGCGATTGATCAACCTAAATAAGATTTTTTAAAATTTTATATTAAGTAAGGCCTTACTTTGCAAATTCTAATTTCTTCTTCTTCTTGGCATTTTGGACTATCTCTTCTTCTAGGTGGAGAAGGCTCAAATTCACGAATATGGCAGCGCAAAAATCTTCTATCGTTTTTCTTACATTTATTCATTATTTTTTCTGTTTGCAAATCTACAAGATGGCGCAAAAAACCGATTTTTGCAATTTTTGAGTGCTTTTTCAAAAATTTCAATTTTTAAATTTTCATCAATCTAGGGGGTTTTCCTAGGAATCGATTACGCGCATTGATCTTGAAAAAGCTTCCCTACTCATGAATAGCCTATTTTGTGTTTAATTTTCGTATTTTTCGCGGAAATATGCTAATTTAGGATCAGGAAAGTGTTTTCAAAGTTTGGCAATGCGCGCAATCGATATCTAGCATAGAAAGACCCCCTATAGGGTTATTTTGGTGAAAATTTAAAAAGTTGAAATTTGGAAGATACTACACAATGGGGGGCCACGTGAAAAATTTTTTTCTGAACATGACCCCCTAGGGGTAAAACATGCGGGGAATCCGAATTTGACATTTTTGAAGCGACAAAACACTTCCCTTATTCAGAAAAGGCCTGTGTATTGAAGCAAAAATTCGAAAAATCGCATTTTTGTGACTTTTCGCTTCAATACACAGGTTCCCTGAATCAGGGAAGCATTTTTTCGCTTCGTAAATGTTAAATTAGGATTTCCCGCATGTTTTAAACCCTTCAGAAAAAAATGTCGAAAATTTTTAACGTGGGTTGCCCCCTATTGTGTAAAAAATTTGTTGAAAAATCGCTCAAAAATTGCAAAAATCCTTTTTTGCGCCACCCTATACATCTTTCAAATATAAATAATGGGAAGATTCCAAAAACAGCCCAAGTGGACCTCGGGACCCGAGGAAACGGGCTGTGGGCCCGCTTCCTCTTGGGACCCCGAGACTTGCTCGATCCTCCCCGCATACTACTCGGTCCCCGCGACCTGCTCGTGCCCCGTGGTCTATTTGGGCCTCCACGACCCACTTGGGCTTTTTCTGGAACCGACCCAATAAACTAAATTTTATCAATAAAATTAAAAATATAAATAATTTTAAAAAAATAAAACGTAAAATTGAACACAAACCATAAATTTCTAGAAAAATAACATGGCTTGTTTACATCTTTGTAAAAATCATTTGATCATTTTATGCAGGCAACTGCGAAAAGAAGAGAAATTTTTCACTTCCTTTCATATTTATCATCATGGATAGGATTAAAGAAGGGTTGAGGATTTATCATAGCTTTACTTGTTTATATTTCTAGAGCATTTCTCATCAAGATAAAAAGAAAGTCATCATGAAGTGGCAAACTTTCACTTTGCACTCAAATGGGCGAGAGTTCGATCCCGCTAGTGCGAGAATTTTTTTGACCGATTCAACAAAATTTTAAAGGAAACCATGTATAAAATTGGTTGTAGAATTTCTGTCTCTCATTTTTTACGTTGAAGTTTTTACCCGATTCGTCTAGTGATATGGGAAAAAGCGACTCTTATTAAATCTACAATTAAGGGTCGCCACAAGCACGGCACAAGCTATCCTACGAAAGTACGACGGCCCCACAAGCTATCGTATGAAGTCATCGTAAAATTAACGTAAAAGTACGACGAAATCGCCACAAACTGTCGTACGACGCAGTACGATGGCATCGTAGGAAATTCGTACGTAGCTTGTGGCCATTTCGTTCGTCGTACGAGTGTATTTTACACTCGTACGATGACTTCGTACGATAGCTTGTACCGTTGCTTGTGGTAGTGCAATAGCTTGTGGGGACCCTAAAGGCCCAACAAAAACTTTTTACACATTTATGATGTTTATGATTTTATTAATTAATAAAAAAGAGACTATAGACTTTTTATCTGATAACATTTTCGTTTGTTGAAAATCTTGACATCGAAACGAAAACTTGCTCTAAAAATTCTCATTTTGTAAAGAGCAATATTTAAAAAATTACCTAAACTGCTTTGAACCAATGAAAAATCTTGTATTATGGGCAATTCTTGAAGTTCTTCAGGGAGTTGTTGTTGTGAGACTGGAAATCGTTGAACAAAATGCATTACATGCCAATATAAACGGCTCCACGAAATATCAGGCCTTTTAGGAATCTCCCATGTTATGGTTGACATATGCAATGGCTCTCTTGTTGGTAATGCTTGGAATTCTTGAATGACGATTTGATTCAAAAATGCACCTATGCTTCCTTTAGGGTTAGAAACCGTAAGGGTTAATATAAAGTGATCGCCATATCTAAAGTTCCAGTTCATAAGTAGGAATGGGAAAGAGATGCAAAGGAACTCTGTCGGCATTTACCGTCCCGAGATCACGGATCGGCCTATATTAAAAAAAATTTTTTTTGGGCCTCGACCCGTGTTTTGGCGAAAGCGCCGAAAATAGCATACCAAAAAGTAAGCGCGTTTCGTGGAGAGTGAAAGAGAAAAAGCTTCAAGAAATCGAAGCTATTTAAAGAAGTTTACGAAATCAAACATTCGTTAACTGTGTTGCGAGTGCAAGTATTTTATACAAATTTCAATGACATTTAGCTTCTTCATTATCCCAAAGACCAAATGTTTTCTATTACAACAAACTTCCGTCAACAGTCTCAATTCTATTCCCTTCCATTTCACTATGAACATTGACGGATTTTTTATGCTTTCAATCTTTTTACATATTTTTCATTTATGCCATTTTTATGTAGTTTTTTATTTATTTATTTATATAAAATTTTAGTTGTAAACCATTTTTGGATTTATATAAAGTTTATATAACGGTTCTACACTCAAACTGAGGTATCACTTACAACAACTGCAATAGAGCAGTGGGTTAAGCGCCGACGCTCAAACGGAAAGCAGAAACAACAGTGAAGGTTCAAGACCGGGCAGTCCAACAAATTTTTGTGACTCTCCACGACAACTTGAGCCGATTGCCGTCGAGGGCCGGCCTTTCCCACTCCTATTCATAAGAGTACAAATGAGCTCTCATTTTGGGAATTTTCCTGGAGCTCGGAATAAATCACGCCGAAAAATTCACGGGCATCAATTGGAGGTCTCGATAGCACAATGGTAGTGCACTTGGACGGTAGCCAAAGGGTCCAGGTTCTAGTCCCAATCTGATCCGAAAATTTTTGCCCAATTTCAAAATTCCCTAGTAAAAATGAAGTTAGATACCGATCTTTTAACGTTTGACTAGTTCCAATCGATAAGAGAACTCCATCATTCATAAAACCAATTCTTGTACATAAAGCTTCACATTCCTCCATTGAATGTGAAGTAAGCAATATTGCAATCCCATTTTTACGTAAAGAAGTCAATAAATCCCATAAGTGTCTTCTTGTTCTTGGGTCAACACCGGCTGTAGGCTCATCCAGAAAAATGAGGCGACTATTGGCCATCAAAGCAACACCTATTGAAATACGCCGCTTTTGACCACCACTAAAAATTTTTTACAGAACTTTAAAAAAAGTTCAGAGCTACTGAACTTGGGGGGGGAGGGAGCCAACATAACATGACCTCCAGGGCCGAAATAAAAAGCGATGAAATTTTTACAGAAACACACCCCCTAGGAGTAAAAATGGACGCGGAATACGCTGGTGCCATTATTTTCAAACCACAATCTTCGAAAACCTATTAATTTTCTCAATTTTCAACTTTTTTGACATTTATCAAAGATTTTATCTAAGGTTTTCGAAGATTTTGGTTTGAAAATAATGGCACCAACGTGTTCCGCATCAATTTTTACCCCTAGGGGGTGTGTTTCTGTAAAAATTTCGGCGCTTTTTACTTCGGCCTTGGGGACCAAGTTTAGTGGGCCCTCCAAGTTCAGTAGTTCTAAAAGTTCATCATAGAAGTAAGTGTCGTAAAAAATTTTTACCTATAATGTTTGACTAATTTTCCACCTAAATGTGCCATTTGCAAACTTTCCAGTACTGCGTCTACTCTTTCTTCTGCTCTTGTTATACCATTAAGCTTCCCAATTAACATCAATGTCTCATGTCCTGTCAAATCTGGTGACAAGGCATCAAATTGGGGACAATATCCAATAGGCTAAACTTATGAATTTACTATATTAAAGCTAAAAAATTACGGGGTTTTCCAATACATCAATTCCGTTAATAAGAGCCGTACCACTTGAAGGCAGAGTTAAACCCGTAAGCATATCAAATGTAGTAGTCTTACCAGCTCCATTTACACCTAAAATTATGAGACGCTATTTACAACAAATCTTTCTACCTAATAATCCAAAGCAATCAATTTCTCGAACGCCAAAACTAATTCCTTTAACAGCACATTTGGTTTTATAAAATTTACATAAATTTTTTACTCTAAGAGCCAATGTCACAGGCTCACGTTCAACCCAATTTTTCTCATTTAATACATCTGGGTCAGTAATTTCCACATGCGGTGGCTAAAATTTAAAAAAATTTTTAATTTCGAAAATCTTAGAGCTACTACACAATAGGGGGACCACCCACGTGAAAACTCTTTCGAAAATTTTTCTGGAAAGACCCCTCTAGGGGTAAAAACATGCGAGGAATCTAAATTTGACATCTTCGAAGAGAAAAAACGCTTCCCTGATTCAGGGAAGGCCTGTGTATTGAAGCAAAAAGTTACAAAAATGCGATGGGTCACTTCCAGAAAACAATTTTTGACAATTTTTTTTGCGCCCTCTCCAAACCTAAAACTAGAGTCGCGCCCCCTCCAAATCCGAACCCTACTACACAATAGAGGTGCCTCCCCCTCCCTATTGTGTAGTAGCTCCCGATTTTTGTTATGGTACTGAAATTTTGTTTTGGTAGGTAGACCCCTTCATATATATGTCTCTCTTATGTAGGTTTGAATTGTAACTCCGGCATACATTATCAATGGGGGGGGGGGGGACTGTCCCCCCTTATGTAGCTAGCATCTTCCAAGTCTCAAAGCCATATAGCCGAGCCAAAAAATTAGATGGTGACTTTTTTTTGTCGACAACATATAGCCCCGAGGTAGCTTGTCCTCCTCCCTCTCCTTGTTCATGTATGAACTCCGGCATCGTATTCCCCATGCCCAAAAACCCTCCAGCTACACCAAATCAGCCGCTAAAACGTCTGATTTTTTGAATTTTATCATTTTTGTCATTTCGCTTTAATACCTTTTTCCCTGAATCCATATGTGAATCACAGAAGATTTTTGTATTAAAAAATAGTAAAATTTTCATATGCAAACTTACAGATTGTTGCCGAAATCGTTGATTTACAAAATTTGCAAAACTCGACGATTGGATTAATGTAAGCAGAATCGAATACACCAACCCACTAATTGCTTGGATAGTCATAGTTCTAGCGAAAGGAACAAAATTCCCCGTATGATCATATGATGGATCAGTACCATATCTTATGGTAATTTGAATGGCATTTGACATAAGACCATAAGAAGGAAATAGGAATACCAATAGGCCTACGAGAATGTCCTATAAATATTGTATGATACAAATTTGTATGTTAACAACTCAGGGCCGTAGTTAGGGGGCACGTGCCCCCCAAATTCGAAAAATAAAAATTTTTTCTAATTGTCCCCTTTCGTTTTTTGGCAAAAAAATTTTCACAAAAAATGTCCAAAATTTTTGGCATTTTTTTAAAATGTCAATTTGTTAATAATTTTAGTCAAAATTTTCAATTTTTCGACTTTTTCATTTTTGCCAACTTTGGACCCCTTGTTTTAAAAAATTGGAGTCGTGCCCCCTCCAAATCCGAACCCTAGCTATGGCCCTGTAACAGCTTACCAAAACTACGGTATGTAATGTATCACTTTTAGATATCAAAGTGACGATTAAATATAAAACCATGTAAATAAATGTGAACAACAGTGGAACAATAAAGTGCCAAGCCAACAAGAAACAATAGCCTTTAATTTCAGATGAAAACAAATAAGAAAAGCAATAGGTTAGTGATAAACAACTCCAAAAGTAAACTATCCACATAGTAATAATTCTAAAGAGGTTTAACGCATACCTTGGCAGAAAGATGGGGGAGTCGTATTTTCCAAAAAAGTTATGAGAAGTAAGGGGAAACTTCGAAAAATTTACCCTCCCCCCCCCCAGTTAACAGCCAAAAAAATTAAATTTTGGTTCAATTTTTACCATTTTTTCACCAAAAATAAACAAATTTGACCATTTTTCACCAAAAAAGATGACTTTTACGAGGGGTAAAGAGGCTAACTCAAATCTTTTACGGCAGGAGGGGGTCCATTTCTGGCAGTGCCATATCCGGGGGAGGGGGTACAGGAGGTACATGTACCTCCTCTCCCCAAGGGCCAACAAAAGTTTTAAAAAAATCCAAAGGGTCTCCTTATGTTTTGACCAATCTTGTACTCACCCATGAAAAGTGGTTTTTGTACCCCACCCCCCCCAATGAAAAAACCAGGGGTATGGCACTGATTTTAAGTCCTCTGTCTATGTATGGTTTAACATAGAAAATGATAACAGCTCAGAAAAGTTCTTACATTCCAGCTCCATCTGAAAATTTCCATATATAAAGTGGATGGACGCAGATACAAATAGTGATTAGTATAACACCGATTATGTAAAATCCCAAGTCTCCTATTATTTGAACAGCCCAATAAATAATAGGATGTAAACGAGTTAATAAAAGCTAAAACAATATAGGATCTATGGGATTAAAAAATTTTTTGGGGAGGGGCCATCCAAAAAACCTATTTTACAGATAGTACACTCTACTCACATGCCTTTCGAAAATGGTAAAAAATGGGGCAAAATCGAAATTTAAAAATGACTTAATCCATTTGACTCAGCTCAGTGAGACGAGTAAAACTAGCACCATATCATCAGTGGCGTAGCCAGACTCCAAGAATGGGGGAACCTTTTCAAAAAAATTTTTTTACCTTAGTCCCCCTTATATTTTTTTCAAAAATTTGGGCAAAAAAATAGGAGGAGCCAAGGCAATGCTTTCAAATTTTTTTTAAATTTTCATAAATCACTTTAATCACCTGTTTTTTCACGCCTGTCGGCGCGAAAAATTTTTTGCTGAACTGGCCAGAGGCCGGTTTTGGCTTGTATGTTTAACGACCAATTAAATGATTACAAATGTTTTAGGAGCCAAAATAGAGACATGCAAAAATTTGTATATAATTTGGAGAACTTAAATTTAGGATGAGATTCGAACCAGCGCCAATAAACTACAATCTAGTGCACTAGCCACTCGGCCATAGGAGAGGGATAGGAAACCACTATGATATAGTACTCGTTTTAATCGTCTCATTGTGCTGAATCGAATGGTATAAATCATTTTTAAAATTTCTTCTTTGTTCCACTTTTGTGAAATTTTTAAAATGTTTCATTTTTTAAAAATTGTATCCTTACTTGATGTTTAAACCGAGTTTTCTTTTCTGTAATTAAAGGAAATATAAATGTAGACATTAGTAAAGTTGCTCCAACTGTTAACAACATGGCTGCCAAAGTGCCTTGAGAATTTGGACCATCATTGTTTTCTTCTTCATTATCATAATCATGATTAATAGATTGATCTTTAGGATTTATGTGTATTCCAACAGTAATAGAATCTAAAAATATTGTTGCTGGATAGGGGAAAGATTATGCGACAGAGGGCCTGAACTTTCAAAAGTTTAAAAAATTCATGAAAACATAATGGGTGACCATTATGTTTATTTTTTTGTCGCGACAAAGCCCCTACTCCCTGGCTACGCTTCAGTGTTCAAAGTGTATACACTCTGAAAGTATATTTTCAAGTTGTATGGGAACTAGTTCACTTATTGGACCGTACTTATCGAGGTTCGAACGTTCTAAACGATTCAAAAAATTTTTGGAATTTTTCAATTTTTGATGTTTTTTCGTCTTTTTCATCTTTTTGATGAATTGTTAAGTAAATTGACAATTTGATATTGTCAAGTCAGGTCAAGAAATTTTGGAAAAAATTTGTTTCGTCAAGTTGAAAAAATGCCGGTCAATCCCAACCCTAGACGAAATGATAAATTTTACCTATTCTATTATTCCCAGCCAAAATATTGGAAATCAAATTCATTGACATTATTCGACCATATTTAAACTCTTGTTGAAATAGGCCAACCATTGTAGTGCCATTATACCAAAGGCCAAAACCTGGTGGAGGTAAATCAAAAGCATGCTTTAATAAATCTTCTTTATCCGAAAAATGTAATAAGTGTGCATGAGGAATTTGATTAGCGTAATTAGCGCAATTTTCCGAATCATTTATAAAGCCGTTCGTTTTTATAGGAAGGGTAAACTTGGGTAGATTAGGGTTGTTTAGACTGAAATCTAAAAGATATTTTTTGCGTATCAAAATTAAAATTTCAAATTACATTTTTGTTTTTCTTGATTATAATCAGAGGAGGTATTGTTTCCAAAGGCATTATTTGTGGCATATAACAACCCCAGACAAATGCCAATAACAATAAACGGTATTAAGATTCGAAGCCAATGTCGTAAATGATATAAATAATATCGCTTGAATAGCGCAAGAATTTGCCATAGCAATAAATTTATGCCGGATTTTCGTACTTCTAAGAATTTTCAAGATATTGGGTCGCTCGAAAATAACCGGCTTTTGCAAATTCAATCGTATCGTTATAAAAATGACTCCTCCGGGATTTTTCTATGCGAGGAATCAATTTCGCACATTGCTGAAACGTGAAATGGTCTGTGACACAGTTCGACGAGGTGGGGGAGGGGACCCCCGATGAGGTGTTCCCCTCTCAATTTTGGGTCCATGAGTGAGTTGGTCAGGGGAAGGCTCCTTCTTGCCGATCTATGGTCTGTGTATTGAAACGAAAACCTGAAATTGAATTCCTGAAGGAATTTTTGAACAATTCCACTGTCAATTGATAGAGCGCATCAAAAAACGGTAGTGTCCCAATTTTCGTGTTAAAAAAATTCTTCGTTTTTGAGGAAATTTAGTTCAAAGTTTGATAAAAATGATCGAAATTTGCATAAATTGATCGAAATTTAACCAACTTTGAACTAAATTTCCTCAAAAACGAAGAATTTGTTTTACACGAAAATTGGGATACTACCGTTTTTCGATGCGATCTATCGATTCGCGGTGGAATTTTTCAAAAATTTCTTCAGGAATTCAAATTCAAATTTTCGTTCCAATACACAGAGCATTCCACTCTTTGCAATCGATTTCCCTCATAGAAAAATCCCCAGAGGAGTCATTTTTATAACGATATGATTGAATTTGCAAAAGCCGGTTTCTTTGCACACCTCTAGGGTTCACTGTATTTAAAAAACTTACGTTGTTCATTACATAGATAAGTTGCTATATGATCATGATTACCATTTTCAGGTTGTGGATCGGCTATTTCACCGACTCTAAAAACAATTTATTTTAAGAAATTTATAATTTTCACTTCGATGAAAAGTTAAAAACTTATGACTTGATCTAATAAAATCATAAATATAAAAAATCTATTCCTGTGTCCAAATCGGGTAATTTTTTCTACTCGGGGGTTTTCGACTACGGGGAACACTAATCCAAAAGGATTTTTTAATCTTGATCTCACGGGGTATCCCTACCGCAGAGGTATAAATACCTAGGGACTAAAATATAAGAATTTCGAAATTGGCACCAAATCGGCTGATTTTTTGTACTCAGGGTCAAAGGTACTTTTTGCAACGTATCTTCTATAACATCGACGTCGATGACATCGACATCTGTAACATCGATGTCGGCGTTTGTAACGTCGATGTTTGCGATGTTGACATCAGTAACATCGGCGCAATATTGGTGCGCGAAACGTGCGTCAGGCTAGTCATACCTTAAAAATACTTGTTCTAAAGTGTTTGCTGAAAGACCAAAAGAATGGATAGCAAGCTCGTGTTTGTTGTTTTCCAGTTCTTCAAATAATTCTGCGAATCTAAAAATTTGTCATCATCTAGACTCTCTTTTGTTTTAGTTTAACTTTTTTATGCTAGTAACCATATGTGGGCAGAGGGAGTGCCAATATGCCAATATCTGCGTATTGTGGTCACTTTTTGCGTGTGGAGGGGTAGAGACCCGACGACAAAAAAGGTTGCCAAAACAACAATTTTTTAAACCAAAAATAGCCTAATTTTTCTATTTTTTTCAAAATGACCTAATTTTTCGACTTTTTTAAGGCTTTGGGATCGTCCGTGGATGGGAGGGGTCCTCATTCTCTGTGTTGGAAAGGTGCCAATTGATGCACCTTTTGCCTACCTATGCGGTAACAAACAGGGATGCGCCCTTAGTCCGGACAACAGAAGGATACCCGTGTCCAGACATGCGGTATATAACGGCCGGACAACACGGATAAATCATGGGAAGGACAAGGTCAAGATGGACATTGAATGGGACGGACAAGGCTTGTCCGCGGTCAAGACGGGGCGAACCAAGCTTGTCCGCGGTCAAGACCAGTGATGTATTTAAAACCGTAACCTGGTTACGTAACCAAAAGGTTACGGTTTCAAATACATCATTGGTCTTGACCACGGTCAAGCCTTCTTCGTCTCATTCGTTGTCCATCTTGACCGCGGACAAGCCTTGTCCGTGTGGTTAATGTCCGTCTTGACCGGACAAGCCTTGTCCGTCCCATTAGTTGTCCGACTTGCCTACGGACAAGCCTTGTCCGTCAAGGTATTGTCTGTTGTTCATCCGGATGAACAAAGGGCCTGGTAACAAGCCTACTTTTGCTTATCTTCATCTGGCAACAAAATTTTAAATTGTTGTGAAATTGCTCCATCAAATCTTGCATTTTGACATTGTTTTTGTACAACTTTAAGAATCTTCTCGGCTTGTGTATCCAAAGCTTCGAAATTTTGTTGATATTGTGAAGTCTCAAGAGAAACAGTCAAAATATATCCAGCACCAAATTTCTTTCTCAAAAATTCAGTCGTCCCATTACAAATTAAGTCTCCTTTTGCCATTATTGCTATTCTATCTCCCATAACACTCGCCTCGTCCATATAATGGGTGGTCAAAAGAACAGTTCTAAAATAAAATTTCTATTAAAAGTTTTTTGGTACATTGCCAAACCTATCCTTTTTGATATCCTGCATAATATATGAAATCTGATGTCTGGCATTCGGATCCATTCCAGCTGTTGGTTCGTCTAATNATTGCCAAACCTATCCTTTTTGATATCCTGCATAATATATGAAATCTGATGTCTGGCATTCGGATCCATTCCAGCTGTTGGTTCGTCTAATAAGATTACTTTGCTCTGGCCGATTAAAGCCATGCCAACACATAGTTTTCGCTTCATGCCACCGCTTAATTGTGCAGCTTGCTAAAACTTACAAGGTATATACATTGTCATAGGTGAACAGAGGGATTGCCAATTATCCAATTTGTGTTAGGGGAGACTCGATGATCAAAAAAAAGTCGTAACAAAACCATTTTTCAGGAAAATTTTTTTCGAGATACGGACTGGGCATGCACCTCCCCCCTTTTAAGGCTTTGGGGCCGATCGTGCATGAGGGGTCACCATTTTCTCGTGTGGGAAGGGTGGGCCCCTAGCCACATATGACCAGAGGTATATCCAGGATTTTGGCTTGGGGGCATCTAGGTAAAAAACGCATTTTTTGTTCGAATCTGTTATAGATGGGCAGGGGGTTCAATTTTCCAATTTCTGGTGGTGGTGGTGGGGGGGGGGGTCAGGCACTTTTTTGGAGGGACTAATTAGCCTCACTTATAAATTACTACATCTTTTTCTCCTTACCTTATTTTCTTCCCCTTTCAATCCAATTTGCCTGATAACTTCATTAATCTCTTCATCAGTTACCCCATTTGTTTGATCCAACTTCAAATTCCCATAAAACCATAAATGATCTCTAACAGTAAGCTTAGCGAATAGTGGGTTAAATTGTGGACAATATCCAAGTTGCCGTTGGCATTCCACCAGGTTTTCTTTAATATCATAACCACAAATTCGAATATTGCCCTTAGTTGGTTTAGTAAATCCAGATATGCAAGCAAAAGTCGTACTTTTTCCAGCANCCAAGTTGCCGTTGGCATTCCACCAGGTTTTCTTTAATATCATAACCACAAATTCGAATATTGCCCTTAGTTGGTTTAGTAAATCCAGATATGCAAGCAAAAGTCGTACTTTTTCCAGCACCATTATGTCCCAACAATACAGTTACCTATCAAATAAGCGCTATAGATAGGTAGAAGGGTCCATATTTTCGAAAAATTGAGGGGGTATAGGGGCAAAAGACAAAAAAGTTCGCCAGTCTAACTATTTTTCAAGGCCAAAAATGCGGGCAGGAGTATAGGGATAAACGATAAAAAAGTTCGCCATCTCAACGATTTTCAGGGCCAAAAATGAGGGGGGTATAGAGGCAAACGACAAAAAAATTCACCATTCCAACGATTTTTCAGGACCAAAAATGCGGGAGGATAGGAGTATAGGGGTAACTTCCGGAAAAATTGGGGAGGGGGTCCATATATGAACCCATGCCCATGTATTAGGTAGTTCATAAGTATCTGAGGCCCAAAAATACAACTAAAATCGGCATTTTTCACTCTTTTTCAATGAAATTTTTTTCAGTAGTAGTAAAGAGTGTATGCTGAGTATAATCTGATCGATCTTTTTGAACAAAACTCATGTTTTCGTGCCAATATACAGACTTTTAAACAAACCGTGGTTTTCAAGGATGTAACTTAATAAGAAAAATGTTGATATCTGGCTATAGAAGTCGATTTTTAACAAAACTTTCGACCTTACTCCCAAAAAAGGCTTTCTAACGAAAATCGCTTAATTCGCGGTTGGATAAATTTTTTCATGCGCGCAATCGATTCCCCATCTAGGAAAACCCTAGTAAGGTCGAAAATTTCGCCAAAAACCGACTTCTATAGTCAGATATCAACATTTTTCTTATTAAGTTACATCCTGAAAACCACGATTTTTTGAAAAGTCTGTATATTGGCACGAAAACATGAGCTTCGTTCAAAAAGATAGATTGAATCGTATTTAGCATACGCTCTTTACTACTATTGAAAAAAATTTCATCGAAAAAGAGTGAAAAATGCCGATTTTAGATGCATTTTTTGGGCCGCAGAAACTTTTGATATAACCAATAAGTCCTAATTTTACACAATTTTTATCCTACCTGGTTCTTATATCCCCTAAATGAGATGCCTCTAACTGCCACTTCTCCAGTTTTCCATTTCTTAACAAGCCCTTGCACTTCTATATCAGATTCGTTCATAGTCATATTTTCTTCTGACTCCATATATTCTTGAAATCGGCTATTTTCTTCAAATTCACTTTCTTCATCGACAAGAATTCCATTTTTTAATTTACCATTAAAAGATTTATTATTTGGGTAAACTTTATCTTTCTTTGGTAGGCACCACTAAACTCATTTTTGTACATGTTAAAGATAAAAATGATGAACCTTTAGGAAGAAAAATGGCGATTGTTTCGGAGAATCATCTGTTGGTAAAACTAGGTCGAGATAAAAAGTTAGTAAAAGCATTACTAGACCATCAAATAAGAGCATTAATGTAGCAGCTCCCATTGAATAAAAGTAAGGAAGAGTAGCAAAGAAGTTTATACCCTTACCTAAAACCCTTTTTTATAACATTTGCCCACATATCCTTTTTGAGACACGAATTTTTGGACCTTTTTGGATTCTACACATCGCACGACCACTTTCAAAAAATCGCAATTTGGCACAAAAAAATCACATTTGTTGACGCAAAATTGCGAAAAAAATCGATTTTTGTATAAAAAATTGCGTTTTTGGCAAAAATCACATTTTTGGTGAAAATCGCAATTTTGTCAAAAATCGCATTTTGACGAAAAATTTCATTTTTGGCAAAAATTGAATTTTTATCAAAATTCGTATTTTTTCTAAAAATCGATTTTTGCCTTGATTTTTGTGGGAAAATGGCA
>OZJO01001080.1:0-10224 GCA_900406225.1 Acrobeloides nanus | reverse complement strand
CCAAGTTGCCGTTGGCATTCCACCAGGTTTTCTTTAATATCATAACCACAAATTCGAATATTGCCCTTAGTTGGTTTGGTAAATCCAGATATGCAAGCAAAAGTCGTACTTTTTCCAGCACCATTATGTCCCAATAATACAGTTACCTATTAAATAAGCGCTATACATAGGTAGAAGGGTCCATATTTTTGAAAAATTGCGGGGGGTATAGGGGCAAAAGACAAAAGTTCACTAGCCCAACGATTTTTCAGGGCCAAAAATGCGGGGGAGGGGGATAGGTGTATAGGGACAACTTCCGGAAAATTTTGGGGGTCCATATATGAACCCATGCACATGTATTAAGTTGTTTCATAAGTATCTGCGGCTCAAAAAATACATCTAAAATCGCATTTTTTACTATTTTTGATGAAATTTTTTTCAGTAGTAGTAAAGAGTGTATGATGAGTACGATCCGATCGATCTTTTTGAACAAAACTCATGTTTTCGTGCCAATATACAGACTTTTAAACAAACCGTGGTTTTCAAGAGTGTAACTTAATAAGAAAAATGTTGATATCTGGCTATAGAAGTCGATTTTTAACAACATTTTCGATCTTACTCCCAAAAAAGGCTTCCTAACGAAAATCGCTTAATTCGTGGTTGGATAAATTTTTTCATGCGCGCAATCGATTCCCCATCTAGGAAAACCCTAGTAAGGTCGAAAATTTCGCCAAAAACCGACTTCTATAATCAGATATCAACATTTTTCTTATTAAGTTACATTCTGAAAACCACGATTCTTTGAAAAGTCTGTATATTGGCACGAAAACATGAGTTTCGTTCAAAAAGACAGATTGAATCGTATTTAGCATACGCTCTTTACTACTACTGAAAAAAGTTTCATCGAAAAAGAGTGAAAAATGCCGATCTTGCATTTTTTGGGCCGCAGAAACTTTTGATATAACCAATAAGTCCTAATTTTACACAATTTTTATCCTACTTGGTTCTTGTATCCCCTAAATGAGATGCCTCTAACTGCCACTTCTCCAGTTTTCCATTTCTTAACCAGCCCTTGCACTTCTATATCAGATTCATTCATAGTCATATTTTCTTCTGACTCCATATATTCTTGAAATCGGCTATTTTCTTCAAATTCACTGTCTTCATCGACAACAATTCCATTTTTTAATTTTCCATTAAAAGATTTATTATTTGGGTAAACTTTATCTTTCTTTGGTAAGCACCACTAAACTCATTTTTTGTACATGTTAAAGATAAAAATGATGAACCTTTAGGAAGAAAAAGGGCGATTGTTTCGGAGAATCATCTGTCGGTAAAACTAGGTCGAGATAAAAAGTTAGTAAAAGCATTACTAGACCATCAAATAAGAGCATTAATGTAGCAGCTCCCATTGAATAAAAGTAAGGAAGAGTAGCAAAGAAGTTTATACCCTTACCTAAATCCCTTTTTTTATAACATTTGCCCACATATCCTTTTTGAGGCACGAATTTTTGGACCTTTTTGGATTCTACACATCGCACGGCCACTTTCAAAAAATCGCAATTTGGCACACAAAAATCGCATTTTTTAACGCAAAATCGCGAAAAAAAAATCAATTTTTGCACAAAAAATTGCGTTTTTGGCAAAAATCACATTTTTGGTGAAAATTGCAATTTTGTCAAAAAAATCGAATTTTTGCCAAAAATCGCATTTTTTGTAATAATCGCATTTGTGACGAAAATCGCATTTTTTGGGGGTAAAATCGATTTTTGCCGAAAAATCATATTTTTGGAGAGAAAAAAGTTAATTTTTGCTGTAAAAAATGCATTTTTGGTACAAAAAATCAACTTTTTTGCCGAAAAATTTCATTTTTGGCAAAAATTGAATTTTTATCAAAATTCGCATTTTTACCAAAATTCGCACTTTTGCCAAAAATCACATTTTTGGAGAGAAAAAAATCGATTTTTGCCAAAAATTAAATTTTTCCTACAAATTGAATTCTTGGAAAGAAAAAAACGATTTTTTTGTACAAAAAATCGCATTTTTGCCAAATTTCGCATTTCTTGCCAAAATTCTCATTTTTGTTAAAAATCGCATTTTTGGCGAAAAATCACATTTTTGGAGAGATAAAAAATCGATTTTTGCCGCAAAAAATGCATTTTTGGCACAAAAAATCAACTTTTTGCCGAAAATTTTCATTTTTGACAAAAATTGAATTTTTATCAAAATTCGTATTTTTTCTAAAAATCGATTTTTGCCTTGATTTTTGTGGGAAAATGGCAGTTTTTATTGAAAAAAGTGAAAAATGAACATTTTTCATTTAAAAAATTCATAATTTTGCAAATCGTTAGCAGTACTGACCCCCCCATGCCTTCATGTTAGCAGCCGTTAGAAAATTTAAAATCCCCCCTCCATTTGTAACTTATGGATGGCCTCAAAGATGAGCAAATACCTCATTTATTTGAATTTTTAACAACATACCATAAGTTGCATAAGCTGCTAACGTATTTACAGCTAGACAAAATGCCTGTGTCGGATTTAGAGATATTATGGCGCATAACCAAGGCGTATCTAGCTTAACTAGTCCAATAAAAGGTAATACACACAATCCCATAGATGCCACCCATATTACAATAGCTACAATGTAAGCAAAACTTGATCTTTGAAACAACGTGCTGATTAATAAAGCAAAAGATGCAGCACAAAATCCATATAGTAGCCCCAAAATCATAATTATCCACCCATAGTTTCCTATCTAAAAATAGTTCACAAACTATCAGAAAGTTTTTTTGAATTCTTACTAAATATATTGTTACAGCTAAGTTTAAAATAACCATGATAAAATTCATTTTTATAATAGCAAAAATAAAGTGTGATAGGTAGAAAACTCCTGGGCGCATACCCATAGCCATTAGGTAAGTCTAAAATAATGGAAAATAAAATAAACCAAAATTTTGAGGTGTCCTACACAGACTTCGAAAGGGATCCACTTTGTTGGAATCTCAAAGACCCCCGAACCACAGTGCTAAGAACCGGGCCCCAGCCCGGTCCTTAGCCACCGTTGCCCCGGCCCATGGGCTGGGGCTACAGTTTTGACGGCCCTAAAAAGATTGAGGGACAGCAGAGGCCGTAAAAAATCACGGCGCTACTAAAATGGCAAGTTTCATTTTTAAATAAAATTGTCATTTTATGAATCTTTTCAGCATCAAAATACACATTTTTCAAAAATTTTGCGCCTGCAGCGCTGATTTTTGTTTTAACGAAAGAAAAATCAACAAAAAATGATGAAGTTTTTGATAAAAATGGGCCACATAAGAGCCGGAACGAGGCCGCAATTTTTTACGGCCCCCAAAAAATGTCTGGGGCCGCGGTTTTTTGTGGCCCGGGCCGGGCGGGCCGTAAACTGATGCCCTTTTACACCCCCTGCCCGGAACCCAAGGACTCCATCTTGGGTCCCAAAAAGACCGCTCCTTTAGTCAATTTCTATAAGATTATTTCCATAGCTTTTTTAACTAAAAAAATCATATTGAACAACAAAAAATTTGGGTTCTTGGGTTCTGGAATCCACCACCCAAAGGCCCAGAACCCAAAGTGGGTCCTGGAGCCCAAATGTGTAAAGGACCACTAGGACCCGAATGGGTTCGTGGGCTTGGAGTCTAGGACAAAGACGTAGTTTAGGTGGTCCGTATGGGAGGGGCACAACCAGATATGAGGAGGGCACATTTTGTCCAAATGAAAAATTGATATTTCATATAGGAAAAATTGAAAAAATAGTATATTTTTATTTTTAAAAATAGTGAAACTTGATCAAAAATGACATTTTTTCAAAAAAATTTCAAAATTTTCCCATTGGTTTTTCATACCTTCGGCAGACATGGGGGCACCAGTCCACTATGCACCTCCTGCAGCTACATCCTTGGTCCCGGGCCCATTTTTGGAGTCTGGTCCTACCTTAACACCAGCTTCCTTTTCTGCTAAAACTTCCTTTATGGTATAAATAATAGGCAATAATGTAAATAAAGCCCACATAGGAGTTATATAATCTAGTAAGCCATATAAATTCCTACTCTTCCAACTCATTAATCCTGGCATAGGCATTGGTGAAAACGCTATGCTTTCCAACTAAATTTTTTATATATTTTGTTTTAAAATACACACACATACCTGTAGGTTTTGACTAGGAACACATGAACCATTTTGATTATTCTGATAAAAAAGTTTTAATTAAAAAAATTATATGTTTTATGTGCAAATCTACCCGCCCCATAGGTGGAGGGGGCATTTTTTCAAAAATTTCAGCAAAAAATGCCATTTTTAGCTATTTCTTGGCCTTTGGCCGAAAATTAGCGGGGGAGGAGGAGGCAGGCTTTCAGAGCGGGGTCCATTTATGGACCCTCTATTCATCTATACCCCCAATGTTGAAGTGGATTTCTTCAAATTAGAAATTTTTTAAATAAAAATTGATGTTCTACAAAGTTGGTCCTAACAAGGGAAGTTTTCCAACTGTAAGTCCAAAAGCTTAGACTATGGCTTAGGTTTAGGCTATGGCTTAGGCTATGGCTTAGGCTATAGCTTAGACTTAAGCTTGGGCTTAAGCTTAGGTTTAAGCTTATACTTAGTCTTAGGGCCAGTCCTTGCCTCAGACTTCAGCTGCTGCGTGACTAAACAGCTGCTGCGTGGCCCAATCAGCTGCTGCGTTGATCAAACAGCAGCTGCGCCGCAGCGCGCAACAGCTGTTTGGTCCACGCAGCAGCTGTCTAGTCACGCAGCAGCTGCTGTCTGAAGGAATGACTGGCCCTTAGGCTATGGCTTAGGCTTACAAGATCACCACGAACAACTTTGTATAACATTATTTTTTGTAAAAAAATTTCTATTATAAGAAAATCCACATTAATATTGGAAGGGGATTTCAGATTTTCTAACTGTTGCTAACATGGGGAAATGGGGGGAGGGATCAACCACTGCTAACGTTTGTAAAATTATGAATTTTTTAAATGAAAAATGGTCATTTTTCACTTTTTTGAATAAAAATTGCCATTTTTTCCACCAAAAATCAAGGCAAAAATCGATTTTACCCTCAAAAATGCGATTTTTCGTCACAAATGCGATTATTACAAAAAATGCGACTTTTGCCAAAAATGTAATTGGGAGGGGGCAACTTTTTTTACCAGCTACTCTGTAATTTATGTTATATGTGCATACCTTTATTTTTGCAGCATGAATAAAGATTTGATCAAAAACGTATTGAACAGATGAAATGTCATATCCTCCATCTCCGTCAAAAGTATAATCATTGGTTGAAGAATAGTGACCAGACCATATTGTTGGCCAAGGATTGCCATTATTCCACCAAGATGAGCTAATATCCTAAAATTTTAAATCTATAATCTAAATTTACAGGATGTTCCAAAAAAGTTGATTTTTGGGATCTGGAAACTTTTTTCTTGAGAAATGACTCTAGAGGTAATAGGTGTAATTTTTTTCTAGGGAATCGATTGCGCGCATTCTCTCAGCCTGATTCATGGAAAAGTTAGATTTTTGAAGCGAAAATGGTCATTTTTATCATGTTTTATCTGAAAATCACTTATCTAAGGATAATTTCGGGAATCATTTTCAGGGTTCGCGAATACGCGCAATCGATTCCCCGCATAACATTACCACCAGAGGGGTTATTTTTAAAGAAAAAAGTTTCTCAAAAATCACACAAGCCCACTTTTTTGGCTCATCCTATAGTAGTAGTAGGATTATATAAAACTAACTTACACTACTATCTCCATAAATATACACCACTTGATATTTTAATTTTAAATTTTCCGAATTCAAATTATAATCAACCACGTCAACTGAAACAAAAAAACTTTAAAGGACTGCCATCGGCGGCTTTTTAAAGAACCAGTACAGTAATTTACAACCATATGAAAAAAATGATATATTCAGAAAGATCATGAAAAATGGAGCATTTTTTGTTTTTACAGCATATTCTGAATCGCTGTGGTTTTCGAGGTAATTGCGTTTGAAATTTGAATTTGTGTACAAGCTCTTCGTTGTAATACACAAACTTTTTTGAATTTTTTGCGGACAAATCGATTTTTGCANTTTGGGTTATTGAAACGAAAACCCTGATTCAGAATTTTCGTTTCAATAACCCAAAACAATGTTCAAATTGGATAATTTTGGTGTCATTTTGTTCGTCTCATTTAGCTATAAAAAATTGCTACAATATTCATTTTATGAAAATTGAAAAAATCGATGCAAAAATCGATTTTTCCGCAAAAAATTCAAAAAAGTTTGTGTATTACAACGAAGAGCTTATACACAAATTCAAATTTCAAACGCAATTATCTCAAAAACCACAGCGATTCAGAACATGCTGTAAAAACAAAAAATGCTCCATTTTTCATGATCTTTCTGAATATATCATTTTTTCATATGGTTGTAAATTACTAGACTGGTTCTTTAACATTCATACTTAATCACTTACTATACTCGTAGTATATATTATAGTTAGTGTTGTTCAATTGATCTTGATAGTCCACCAACTTTACATCCAGCCCAGTGGCTATCTGTTTTAAGCATGCAAAATCATCATATTTAATGCCCCTTATAGCATATGTGCCAAGAATTCCAAGTGCAGGATTATTGTAGTTAGAATTGAAATTAAGTCCACTATCTTCTTGGAACATATTCCCACTGATCTAAAAAATCTTTTCAATTGGTCTAAAACCAGGTCCGTTGCCATGGGGGAGCACTGGAGCACGTGCCCCCAAACCTGATATTTCTTTAAAAAAATCAAAATTCCAAGGAAAAAATGAAAAATTTTGAAAACTTTCTTAAAGGGAGATAACCTTTACAGCCAGATCTCCTTTTTTAGAAAAGACCCTTAAGGCAATTTTGATGCGAAAAATCGATTGCGCGCACTCCCGAAGCTTGAAGATGCTTTCTGACCTTGTTTCAAGGAAAATATTGATTTTTTAACACATTTCTATGTGTTTTATTATTGTTAAAAACCAATATTTTCTCTGAATCATGATCAGGAAAGCATTTTCAAGCTCCGGGAATGCGCGCAATCGATTTTTTGCATAAAATTATCCCTAGAAGGTCTTTTTGTTAAATTTGAGAAAAAAATTTTTTCAGAGATTTGGCTGTAAAGGTTACCCCTTTTTAAGAAAAATGAGATTTTTGTCCTTGATGCCCCCTCTAAACTTGACTCTGGCTTCGGCACTGTCTAAAATGTTAATTTAAATTCAACTTACGATAAAAACAAGTAACAATGTTACTAAAACGGCTCCAAGAATCCCAAATAACATCTCCAAAATAAAAGCCCATATTCCTCTTTGTATGAGCTTAAAATCTTTTCTCAATAGCAAGCCAACTTGTCGCAAAATACCCATATTTCTATTAAAAAATTTTAAAATAAAAAACAACTTCAAGTCAAAAGTTCAAGCAGACTTATGACTAGTGCAGCAAAATATGAATATTCAAAATTTTCGCTCTTATTCTTTTTCGAATGCAGAAAAAGGTGTGTCAGGGGCTCATATTTTATCAGTGATTCTATGTATATTTGAGAGGTCTTTAATGTTAGCATTAGGTTAAGCACGTCATATTACACGTCAATATCATATTTAAACAAATTTTTTCATATATATATTGAAAATAAGATCCGAGATTATCTTGTTTATTTTATAATACATACACAGTGACGTAGGCGAGGGAAACTTTTCACAAAAAGAAACACCGTTATGACTATATAAAGTCCATTTCTGACTCCAATGGGAAAAAAGTCCGGGTCGATGATCAAGTGGTCCAAGGTGCCACCCGTCCGATCTGGCAAGTTAATCAACGTTGGGCCCGCAGGTTCGATCCTTCTAGGGCAAAATTTTGATTTTTAAACAATTTCTTTTACAACAAAGCAAAAATTTTTTAGACCTCTTGGCCATCATCTCCGAACTTTTTTCCTATTGGCAGCGGAAATGGATTTTAGCTTGGTGGTAGAGTTGCAGTTTTTCATGATGCATGTGCCAAGTTCGAATCTCGCCTGCGTCAAATTGTTTTTTATTTTGTATAAAATTTTTTGTACTTGATCAAAATCGTTTTTAAGACACCCTATCTGTAAGAATCGACTTTTGACCATTAGAAAGAGAACCTAGAAAAAAAGTTTCAATATTTTTTTGAAACTAATAAAATCTTAAAGTACTCTGTTGATTTATTGGAAAAAATGCACGAAATTTGGCGAGAAAGTCTAACCCCTCCAAGATAAAGGTATCTAATTTTCGAGCTTTTGCCAACTTTTACCCTTTTTTGTAATGCACAATACTCGGCGAGGTTAAAGCCAATTTGGATGATCTTGGGCTCGTTAGATTCGTTAAAATACGAACTAAAAATGTTATCTATACACCAATATGTCAAATCTTTAAAAAAAATTTAGAAAATTGAAAACACCCAAAAAACCCCGATGTTTTCATGGATCAAAAATTCAATATTTTAGCCATAGCACCCCAGGAAATTTTTTGCGGACGGAAATTTTTTGCCATATTTTTAGCTCTTGATTGGGCTTATCCAAAATACTAGTCGTTTTTGACCGGGCCGAATTTCCTGGGATACTTGTCAAATTACGTACCTCAAGGGCTCAAAACCTACTTTTATGATATAAGGTTAAAAAATCAAAATGTTTACCCCCCTAAATGACTTTTCCGGGGAAAGTGTTGTTCTGCAAAGTTGTTCCACGTAAAGTTTTGCGTTGAAATGTCCCATCGCGGTCGATTTTTCCATGTCAAGAAAAAAAGTTATGGACATTTTATGAAAATTTTCTGGATTTTTTTTACCAAAAATCGACTTTTTGACCCCTTACAAGGAATAATGGGTGTTTACTAAAAATCCAGACTACTTATAATTAACGATTTATTCAGTTCTTTGTTAACTACAGAAAAAGAGTAATAGTAAACATTAAACAACGAGAAAAATACTATTAAAAACGCCACTTATTATTTTTCGATTACTCCATATTTGCGGATATAGTCGATTCTTTTCTTGGTACCCCCCGCCAGCCTCAGTACAAGATTTGCGTCCATTTTCTCAAGCACAATTTAATGCGATTGGTGAGTTGACGGGTGTTTTTTGCTTTCCGAGCGTTTGCATAGACATGCTCTTTCAAAATAACTAAAAGTCCTCAATACATTTAGCTTCTGGCACATTAGCAGAGTTGTCTTCTTTTTTGACGAAATTAACACCCTCCTCGCACAGGTGATTTACGACTTTATTGGCATAGTGCGAGCTTGCTTTATCCGGCCGAAGACATAATTAGTCGCGTTGAAGGTAGGGAATGAGACGTTTTTGAACTAATTCCTTCAGATAAGTGTCGGTATTAATGGCTAATTTGAGTCCTTAATCAAGGGCTCAAATTTTCACCGCAAAGCCTTGACTTTTTGACGTGTCTTTTGGTGGTCTGCCCAATCTGAACCTGCGGGAAGCAGGCAAATTGTTTTCAAAACGTCGTAGGATATCATAGACAGTGCTTTTGGACATTCCTTCATTGATAAAATGCCTCACAGTATGAATCTTCCCAGCCTCCAAGTTGTCGAAATAGAACTTGTATACATGTTCTCGAAGTATGCTTTCTTTTGACATTATTTCTCAAAATTATTTGTAATAAAAAGATATTGAACAAAACACTACCAGAAATTAGAAAAGTGCGCTACAAGATAGCACTAATCGCTTAATCGCTTGGATCACGACGCCAATTTTTCGACTTTGGCATACATTGAAATTAAGGAAGCATGTAAATTTCTACTCAAAAAGTACAAGGTTTCGAATTTAGAGGAATAAATTTTTTTTAACTTATAGCCTAAGACTAATAAAATGATAAAAAATTTCGCATATTTAAAATAAACGGCTATGGTCCAGCTCGTTACACCCAAAACAGACTTGAAATTCGCATAATTGTTTTAATCAATTTTGGGCCCTTCTGGGGGTAATTTTAGGCGTAGAATCCGAAAAAACTATTAATTTTTGATGAAAAAATTTTTTAAGGGGTCAAAACGGGGGTACCCCCTATTTTTGAAAAATTTTTTAAAAAATCGATATGGGTATCATTTAGATGTAATTTTTTGCATAGAATTCAATAAAACTATTAATTTACACCTAAATGATACTCATATCGATTTTTTAAAAAATTTTTCAAAAATAGGGGGTACCCCCGTTTTGACCCCTTAAAAAATTTTTTCATCAAAAATTAATAGTTTTTTCGGA
>OZJO01001079.1:19135-47993 GCA_900406225.1 Acrobeloides nanus | reverse complement strand
TCCACAAGATGCCAACACCAACAATCCCTAGAAGTCTATCTTATATTCAATAGTTTTATGAGCATTATATTATTTATAAACCATATTGCCTTGTGCAATAAATTTTATTCTAGAAAATTAGTGAAATATGTACAAAGTGGACTTTAAAAACCGGAATTTTGCCGTTTTTGACGCGAAATTGTTTTCAAAAGTGATCTATTAGGGATAATTTTATGCGAGAAATCGATTGCGCGTATTGAAAAATTCTGAAAATTCTAACTTATCCATGAAATCGTTTTCTTTTTTTTTCTTCAAATTTTTTCGTCAAAAAACGGCAAAATTCCGGTTTTTTAAAGTCCACCTTGTATCTTTTCCATCATAGATGGAAAAGATACATATTCGTCGTTATGCATTTTTAAAAATATAAAATTCATAGAATGTGCTTATCTGATAAGACCTGTGATTTTTGACAATAGAACAATTGGCAACGTTTGACAAATTTAAGACATCGTCTCTGCGAAGATTTGAAATTCCAATAGCGCCCCCGGACAATTTTCAAAAAGTGCGACTTGGAATTTTTTTAGCTATGGTGAGTACTTTTTTTGCTTTATGTTTTTTTTTCAGCTGTAATTTTCTCAGCTTAAAAATAAGCAGTTCTCAAAAAAAATTTTTGGCGCTAGTTTTTGCTTTGCCTCAAGTTTTTTTAAACAAAGTCACCTTGGTACCCCTTGTTTTTTTCACGCTTATAGGCGCGAAAAAGGGGTACCAAGGTGATTTTTTAAAATTTTTTGAAAAATCGAAAAAATATAAGAGAGACCAAGGCAAATTTTAAAATTTCTGGGTAGGATCCCTCTAAAAATTTTTTGGCTAAGTCACTGATGAATATTTATGAAATTCGATACGAACTAGCTTAATCATTGAAAATGAGTTGATCGATAGCACCAATTGAAAAGTTCAACAAATGTTCATTGCACACAAAATTGTTTTTCATTCTCGAACGACGTACGTGTGTAATAACAATTTAGGTGAAATAAAAGCGAAAGAAAATATCAATTACTCGACACGAGATTGCTCTTTTTAATACAAGTAAAGAAGTTCCTCTTTGATCTGTTTGAAAAAATTTAATGCCAATAAAACGCAGATGAGCTATAAAAAACAATTAAGAATTGTGTTTAAAATTTTGGAACTAGTATTGATTAGGTATCCCACTGAACGTGAAATTTTTCGAAAAAATTTTTTTTCACCTGGAATTGACCCTTCTAAGGGTGATTTGGCACTTATGCAAAATCTTCCACCCCCCCCCCACTAGAGGAGGGGGGGGGGATACTGCATAAATTTATGCAGTATTCCCCCAGGCTGAAAACAAAAAAAATCAATTTTTCACCATTTTTGCTAAAAGTTAAAAATTAAAAAAATGTGAAAAAAATTGTTTGGGGTGTTGAAATGGTGAAAAATTGATTTTTTGTTTTCAGCGTGAGGGATTCTGTATAAATTTATGCAGACCCCCCTCATTAGGGGGGATAGTGCAGGTAATTTTATGCGGGAAATTCGAATTTCACATTTCCGAGACCTGAAAATCTTTTTTTCTGATTTCCCACATAAAATTACCCCTATAAGGGTCAATTTAAGATGACAAAAAAATTTTTTTTTCAAAAAATTTCACGTTCATTGGGACACCTAAACGATACCAATTCCAAAAATTTTACAATACCTGTATTATTGGAAGAAAGCATAACAGGCCGAGAACAACAGAAATTCTGATATGGTGTTCAAAGTGGATAATGTCATGGCATCCCTGTATAAATTTGAAATTTTTATTAAAGTTTATATAAAAAAACACATAAAAATGACTCTTGAAAGAGATCGCATTTTAGTAATACTCATCCTCGGATATTGCATTACATAAGCAAAACGCCACGATGATCCCAAATACCTAAGCACAAATGTTTTTACTTTGACACAATAGCTCATGAAGTTGATACCTGTATTAAGGCTGTTAGGGCTGCGGTCCATGCTACAACTTTGAAGTGACTGGTCATTTCATAAAAGGATTTTGCGATTTTTTCATAACACCCCTAAAAATTACGACGTGCAACAAAAGCTTTTTTGTACAGTGAAACCTTGTTAATTGGACCTCCTAGAGGGGGGGGGGTCCAATTACCTGGGGAATTTTGGTAAAAAGTAAGAAATTTTGGTGAAAAACATTCAAACTTTACGAATAATTTTGTTAAAAGTTTGAGAAAAGAGGGGGTCCAATTATCGCGAGAGGGGAGGGGGCAATTATCCAAAGGTCCAATTAACGAGGTTTTACTGTATATAAGGTTTATATAGAAGGCATGCAATACAATCATGCATAATAAATATAGAAAAGAACCTACATCGCCATATCGAGAGATAGTCGGGCAAAAATCCATTAGCTTTCCGTTTCGTTTCACCGGGCAACACGCAGGCGGAAACTCGAATCGCCTTCCAGTCAACTGATACCAGCCGCTTTCATTAAACTCACCAACTTTTGAATCAACTCCACAACAAGATCTCTAAAAAAAAGAGATTATAAAATAATTGAAAACCACCAGCAGGGCCAGGGAGAGGCGTTTAGTAGGGTCGATCCCCAACGTCGTAATTTTGGTCCAAATTGGGGGGGGGGAATGTTTTCAAAAAATTTTCATTTTTCTTCCCCGAATAAAAAATTTTTCAGGTTTGGGGGGAGGGAAGGTTCCACAGGTCCCCCCCCCCATAATTACGACACTGTCGATCCCCCTCTTCAGAAATGGAAACTTCTTTTTGTTAACACTCCCCCTGCCCGGTTGTTAGCGGTGGCGCTTCTTTTCTGAACAAAACCGTATTTTTGTGTACTTTTAAACTCTCCCCTGTCCTCCCAAGCCCATGTGAAAAAATCAACTCCTAGATCGACGACCCTTCCCGCCATACCTCCATCATAATCTTATCCCAAGCTGTTTTAACAAGAACTGCATCATTGTTCTCACCGCCAATTTTAGGAATATCAGTCCCATTATACATTTTCAATGAAGCTCGAAGAATTTGGCGGAAATCCTTTTCAAACTAAAAAAGTTTGTTTAGAAAGTCGTGACTATTTTGGGTGAACGCTAGCCGTCGTCACACGCATTTTGCGGCGCTAGCAGCAAAATCGTTGTGACATTTATAGAATTCACGATGCTAGCCGTCGTGACATGATATAAGTACGACGCTAGCCGTTGTGACATCAGTGTAAAATCGTTGTGACATGAATTTTTACACTCATGGTGACTTCACGACGCTAGCAGCAGCGCTAGTCGTTGTGACATACATTGTGACGTCAGGGCCGCCACTAATACGTTCGGACGGCTCCCGAACGGACTTTAGTTCACTAATAACTTCACTAATAGCGTTCGGACGCGTTCGGAAACGTTCAGACGCGTTCGGAAACATCACTAATAGGCGTCCGAACGTTTCCGAACGCCTATTAGTGATGTGTCCGAACATCACTAATAGGCATTAGTGATGTTATTAGTGATAAATTAGTGAAGTCAAAAATTTCCGAACGAATTAGTGGCGGCCCTCACAACTCATGTCACAATGATGTGACGACGCTAGCAGCGGCGCTAACCGTTATGACATTTATAGAAGTCACGACGCTAGCCATTGTGACATGCATTGTGACGTCACAACGATTTTGCGAGCTAGCAGCGGCACTAGCAGTTATGAAGCAGGATTTATACTTCCGTCGCGACGCGACAGTGCATTTTTGTGTCGCGCGACGCGTCGTGCAACATGTCGCGAGTTGGTGTTTATAGTCTGTCGCGCGATAGAACTTGATTTGAAAAAACGTTTTTCCATCAACAGGTCTCGGTGGTGCAATGATCACAAGGTCGCGCGTTCGAATCCCGCTTGGAGCCAAATTTTTTGCCACTCGGCCGCGTCGCGCGGTCAGCACTTGCGACATCGCAGGCTGTCGCGCGATGTGTTGCGAGACAGCAACTATAAACGACATTGGAAAAATTGTTTTCACTATAAACGTAATTGCTCTGCGACGCGACGCATACATTACCAAGGGGGGACTGTCCCCCCCCCCTCATGTAGCTAGCATCGAGCCAAAAGTTAAAGATTTATATAGCCTCGGAGCGGCGAAGCCGTTATAATCTCGGAGGTCATATAGCCTCGGGGTGACGAAGCCGTCGGGCTAAAAAAAAGGTCCTTTTTTTGGTCGACACCATATAGCCTCGAGGTAGCTTGTCCCCCCTCCTTGTTCATGTATGACGCGACGTGACGGAAGTATAAATCCTGCCTGACATGATATAAGTCACGACGCTAGCCGTTAGGACATGCATTGTGACGTCACAACGATTTCGTGACTGCTAGCGCGTTCACCCTTTGTAAACCAAAAGCTAACCATATGACTGTGCATAGCGGCATATATTGCAGCGGCAATTTCGGTAGCCAATATAATCATTAGACAAGTTGCATACTAAAAACCTTATTTGTACCTTTTCATCATTAACTTACACAACAAAGCAATGGACGCCATTCTAAAATGTTGATTTCATTTTTTAATTAATCAATTTTGCTTGCCTTTAGCCGCACCACAACAACCCAAAAATGCTACCACTATCACAGTAATTCCTCCAAATAGGAGAAGATAGCCAATTTGTCTCACTGCTGTTGGTTTAGAAGCCTATAAAATTTTATGAAAATTTTTAATCCTACTACACTAAAGGACCAGTAGCCGACTCGGAAAAACAAACTCTATGTAAAAATTATATATTCGGAAAATTCATGAAAAATGGAGCATTTTTTGTTTTTACGACAACCTCTAAACCGTTGTAGTTTTTGAGAGAATTTCGTCTAAAATTTTGAATTGGTGTTCATGTTTTCGTTGTAATACACAAACTTTTTTGAATTTTTAATCGATTTTTTAAATTTTCATAAAATAAACATTGTAGCAACTTTTTATAGCTAAATGAGACGAACAAAATGACACCAAAATTATCCAATTTGAAAATTGTTTTGGGTTATTGAAACGAAAACCCTGATTCATGTTTTCGTTTCAATAACTCAAAACAATGCTCAAATTGGATAATTTTGGTGTCATTTTGTTCGTCTCATTTAGCTATAAAAAGTTGCTACAATGGTTATTTTATGAGGATTTAAAAAATCGATTAAAAATTCAAACAAGTTTGTGTATTACAACGAAAACATGAACGCAAATTCAAATTTCAAACGCAATTATCTCAAAAACTACAACGATTCAGAACATGTCGTAAAAACAAAAAATGCTNTCAAAAAAGTTTGTGTATTACAACGAAAACATGAACGCAAATTCAAATTTCAAACGCAATTATCTCAAAAACTACAACGATTCAGAACATGTCGTAAAAACAAAAAATGCTTCATTTTTCATGAATTTTTCGAATATCAACAAAATGGCAACTTTTTTCCCACTGGACTGGTCCTAAAACTCACAAGATCACGAAGCCCGTCATTCTTCTCGTGCCCTTGAACTTTAGAAGTAGCTTCGGCTAAATTATCAACCGCATATTTATCAAGAACCAGCCATATTCCAATGCCAAGGCAAACTAGACCACATATCTATAAAAAAAATATGATTTTTGATCATAAATTTTCTCTTTCAAATGTTAGTAAGAATTTATTCGGCAGGATTAGTGGTTTCAGCAGAATTTTTAAACAATTTTTGGGATAAAAATTGTTTGGCTTAGTCGCTACACGTCGTTTTTTTTAAGAGTTCCTGTTTTGAAAAGAGTCATTGGTCCATAAAAATTGTAAAAAAAATGGTGTTCTAAGTTTTTTATATGTAAGCTAGATGACATCAATAGAACTTTTGGTTAAAAAAAAACATGTTTTCTAACATAGTTTTTTTGATAATATGACAGAAGCTACGCGATTTTTGCGACTTTTCGCTTCAATACACAGGACTTCCTTGAATCAGGGAAGCGTTTTTTCGCTTTGAAAATTTAAGCCTAAGCCCAAGCTTAAGAGTACTGTTCTTTAATCTAAAGGTACACAGTTGCACAGATCCCGGTCCAAAATTTTTGTTTTTATGACCCCCCCCCCCCCCTCCGCAGTTTGGCGACCTTTTTATTAGAACTTCTAAAAAAATCGGTCCCCGGCGCCGGGGACCGATGTCCTACCCCCTTACGCCCCATGACCTACCCCCTCTCCACCTCATGACTTACCCCCTCCCTACCCCCCCCCGGTCAAATTTTACCGGGGAGAGAGGGGGTACCAGGATTGTGCAACTGTGTTCGTGTCCCGTGTGTGTCTGTGGCTTTTGCCTTTAGTTTTAAAAACTCATTTTGAATTCGGGGGGGGGGGGGAAGGGAACCAAAGTAATCCTTTGATTTTTTCAAAAATCACATTGGTTCCTCATATTGTTTTTTTCGCACCTTAAAAAAACAAATATGAGGAACCAATGTGCGCACCTTAACCTACCCCCTCTCCACCTCATGACTTACCCCCTCCCTACCCCCCCCCCGGTCGAATTTTACCGGGGAGAGACACACGGGACTCGAACCCTGTACCTTTAGATTAAAGAACAGTACTCTATCCAACTGCGCTATGCGACCGTAAAAAAACCTATAAACACAAATCTGTCACTTTAGCCACTCGGCCATAGTCTCGGGGTGGAAAACCCAAATGTTATAGTACTCGTTCTACTCGTCTCTGAGAGCTGAGTCGAATGGCATGACTCGTTTTTAAAATTTCGAATTTCCTCCAATTTTAGCACAAAAACCGTGGGGAGGGGCGAGGAAGCACAAGTAATGTCATTAGACTCAGCTCAACGAGACGATTAAAACTAGTACCATATTGTACATATAGGAGACAGAATCATATGGCCGAGTGGTTAGTGTGACAAGATTTAACTTATAGATCGAGGGTTCGATCCCGGCCCGAAATAAAATTTTTCCGATAAGCATGATATTTTTTGCATATGCCTATTTTTGGTCGTAGATCATTTTCCTGAAGGTGAGGAAGGTTTAGGCTTGGGCTTAAGCTTAGGCTTAAAAAAGAAAAGCATAAAAAAATCCTTACCAAAAAGACTAAATTGAAAATAAACAGGCAGAATTTCAGCGCTCTAGCTCCACAACTTAATCCCATGATTGAACAATAAAAAAAGAAACACGATAGAAAAACTCCTGTCTGTTGACGAATAGTTGAGGGAGTAATGAACACGATGAAGCAGAACGGACCGGCCAAATCCTAAGGCATTCTTCTTCTTCTTTGCCTCTTGGGCGGCAAGCACCCGGCCGAGCTCATCGGCTGGAAGGAATTAGGCTTCGTTGACAGAATTGAAGATAAAGCAATTGCGAGAATATGGAGGAATTTTGCAAAAGCGCTTTTGGCGCCACCCGATTTTTCTTCTTGCCAACTGATCGGTCAATTGCCAGAGCGAAGGTGTACCAAGCCAACAGGCAAGCTGCCAAAACCACAGGCAATTCTTCATCATCAAAACAAATTCTTTCATAATTTGGTTTATCGACTAAATATAACGTTTTTCATGACTAGTTTTACAAAAAATATCTACTTGGTGAAGTGGATAAGGAAGTCGCTCGTCCGATCTGGCAAGTTAAGCAACGTTGGGCCCCGCAGGTTCGATCCGAAAATTTCGATATACGTCAAAAAAATTCGTCAAAAATTGAAAAATTCGTGAAAATTCGTCAAAGATTGAAAATTTGTCAAAGATTGAAAATTTGTCAAAAATTGAAAATTCATCAAAAATTGAAAATTTTTTCAAAAATTCCTCAAAAATCGAAAAAGTCAACAAAATTGAAAAATTCGTCAAAAATTGACAAATTTGTCAAAAATTGAAAATTTTTCAAAAATTCCTCAAAAATTGAAAAATTCGTCAACAAATTTTTCCCTTTTTTATTGCTTTCTCGTTTGTTGTAAGTTAACAATTTTTCATTTTTCCAAAAATCTATGAAAAAGTTCATTTTTTCCTCATCTCTTTCCACAGCGAAAAATCCAAATTGGGTGAAGAATCCTTTCTAAGTGGACAATTAAGCAAAGCCAAGTAAAGATTTCTCGGACGGAAGTCCGGAATTAGCCTTTCAAATCGCATCGTCTCTCTATCCACAATTCCATTACCAAATCTTGTGGTCAACTGGCCTTTAGAGGGAACAATTTTCTTCTATTAACACATTTGTGTGGCACGCAAGAGTGCAACAACTGGACAATACACTGTCAATTCATAATAAAACCCCCTTTGTTTTGTCTCTAATTCAATTTTTCGTATGCAAGAAATATGAGCCACGGATATAAAAAATTTTTATTATAGCTCTGTAAATAAAAAAATAATCATTTATAAAGAATAAATATTCGCTAAAATTTAATGGACCACTTCACTCTAAAAATTGAAAAATTCGTCAAAAATTATCAAATTTGTCAAAAATTGAAAATTCATCAAAAATTGACAAATTCCTGAAACATTCATAAAAATTGAAAATTCGTCAAAAATTGAAGATTTTGTCAAAAATTGAAAACTTTTTTTCCGAGTGGAGTGATCCTTTAATACGGGAATACTTCTTCAAAATTCAAGGATATTCTATTCATTTTAATTATGCTGAACAGCTTTCACAAAAAAATTTTTTGAAAAAAGTTGTGATAAATTATAAGCAAAATTAAAAAAATCCGAATTTTAACGTAAACTTGGTTCAGTGGTAGTGCTCTCGGATTGAAGTTTAATGGTCTTGGGTTCAAATCCCATCTGAGTCGATTCGATTTTGCCTCAAAAATAAATCTCGTATATTCCATGTCCAGACAACAAGATTTTTTTAAAAGCAAAATCAAATCGACTCATGTGGGATTCGAACCCGAGATCATTAGACTCGGATCAGGGAGCATTACCACTGAGCCAAGCTCACAGTAAAATTCGGATTTTTAATTTTGCTTATAATTTAACATAAATTTTTTTTTGAAAGTTGTTCAGCATAACTTAAAATAGTGGAATATCCCTGAAGTTTGAAGAAGTATTCCCGTGTTAAGTGAACATATGCGAAATTGTTAAATCTGAAGTGAATTTTTACCATTAAAAATAAAAAGAAGGCTTAGAAAGGCACACAAAAAAATAAACAAAGACTACTTAAATCAGGTAGAAAAATTGAATAATCTTTTTATGAAAAAAATGAAAAGGATGAAATAAAATTTCAACCAGATGACATTCTGAAAAAAATTGTTGAGCTTAGAAAAAAATCATCTGTAGGCGTGGAATAAGCATATAGAAAATTATTATGAGAAAATATGCTAGGCACTTTGAAAGATAACACAAAACAAATTTCTATTATAAATGAGCAAAAAACTATTTTTACAGATGTTTGCGTGAAAAATTCGTGATCACTTTTTTTTAAATTGTGATAAATTAAAGGCAAAATTAAAAATCCGAATTTGAACGTGAACTTGGTTCAGTGGTAGTGCTCCCAGATTCGAGTCTAATGGTCTCGGGTTCGAATCCCACCTGAGTCGATTTGATTTTGCCTATAAATTGTGACAAAATTTTCGCAAAATCAAATCGACTCAAACGGGATTCGAACCCGAGACCATTCAACTCAAATCCGGTAGCACTACCACTGAACCAAGTTCACATTAAAATTCGGATTTTTAATTTTGCCTATAATTTATATCAACATTTTAATAAAAAGTGATCACGAACTTTTCACGCACCCCTGTGTATTATCATATTAAAATTCACGGTGTTGCCTAGATGGTTTGCCATATGAAGCTGCGGTCATCATGGCTGGCGGTGGAGGTCCACGAATGGGCATTGCTCTTCGTCCGCCTGCTGCCATTATTGCATGTGGTGGCGGAGCTCCAAGCGGGATCGGATAGGGAGATGCGATCATTGGCGGCGGTGGTGGTGGTGGGCCGACCCAGCCGGGTGGGATGAATGGTGTTGCTGGTTGGGGTGATGGCGCTTCGCCGGCCAAGAAGCGTTGGAGTTCTTGTTCGGTGTCGACAATCATCACGAGGAATGGAGAGCCTAAATTTAGGAAGTAGTACAAAAATAGGGAAGATCGATTTTAATCTCTTTATGTTTTTGAATTGTTTTGTGTATTAGCGCGAAAACCCTTTTCCTTATAACTTGCACGAAATTATCTTTTTCTCATTATATAGCTCGCCAAGATGAATAAATTACATAAAAATTTCGAATGAAAATTGTTTTGGGTTATTGAAACGAAAACCCTGATTCTTATGTGAGACCAGCGACATTTAGTTCAAATTTCCTAGCGCCTTACCAGCGGGGCTATCGATTTTGGTCACGTTTCCCCCAAAAAATTTTCATGAGCACTTACCAGGAACATGTTGACCATGCCATTTCACTTCAACTTGATAATCGCCTGGCTCTCGTGGCTCGTATTTACAGTGGATGGTTCTGTCATGGTTGCGATCCCGTTGCATCTCGACATTGAATGCTGCCTTCGGACCTCGGACTCGAACTGTCAATTGGCCAGCTCCCGCTCCGGTAGTTTCGACTATGAAGTTGGACTTGAAGCTAAAATTTTTTTGTTATTTTCAGTATCTTATGTGTAACGTTTTTCATGGCTAGAAAAATCTTTACGAAAAATGTCTACTTGGTAAAGTGGATAAGGAAGCCGTCCGTCCGAGCAAACAATTTTTCGAACCTGCGGGTCCCCAACGTTGCTTAACTTGCCAGATCGGACAAGCTGCTTCCTTATCCACTTCGCCAAGTAGCCGAAATTTTTCGTAAAACTATGAAAAACGGTATACGCACCTGTGCAAAATTCCATGCTCAATACCAGGCCCATAAACCTTGACTTTAGTTGGGTCGGGTGGATTTGAAACGTTGAACACGAATGGGCTTCCTGGGACATGCTCATTCGAATATTTGATCACCAGCGTATGTTTTCCCAACTCGGTTGGCCGTACACTCAACAAATAGGTGCCATCTCGGTGATCGTACAACTCGCAATAGGCTAACTTGGTTGGACCAACACATTGTGCCGAAAGTTGGCCTAAATTTCATGTGAATATATTGGTGTTTCGAAGCGAAAAACGGCACTTTTGTCACGTAACTTTCGCTACGATAACTTTCGTTACTTTCGTGTCAATAAACATATTTATTGCAAATCAGGCAACTCAATTATTCTGTCGCAGAAAATGAAATTCCATTGCACAATTTTTGAGTTGCCTGAATTGCAATAAATATGTGTATTGACACGAACGTGGCGCAAGTTATAGTTTTTTGGCAATGTGGCGAAAGTTGTCGTGACGAACATGAAACGTGACGAAAGTTATAGTGCCGAAAAACGCTTCCCTGATTCAGGGAAGGCTTGTGTATTGAAGCGAAAAGTCGAAAAATTATATTGTACCTGGACCGGCTTTTCTCGTATCAATAATAGTTTTGACCTCTTCATTTATTATGCCAATTTTGAGAGTTTTTGCATCCACGTTGATGAGTTCAGCTGCCGAAGTGACACTTTGTACTTCAACCTAAAAATGAAAAACATTTTTCGCTGAGATGTTGTTGTTCCCCTACTTTTGTGGGAGATCCATTCACATGTTGCTCATCTAATAGCACTTCCAAATCATAAACACCACCAACTAAGGGTATATAGACTCCTTTATACACCCGGTTGCCAAGATGTGTCAGTCTAACTGGGATATCCGCCTTTTCTCCTATTAATTGAGCCGAGATTTTGCCTAGAAAAATTTATTTTAAATTACAGGGTGTATAAAAAAACTGGAATTTGGGCAATTTTTTCATGTTTTTTCGAACCAAAATTTTTTCAAAAATGATCCTATTAGGGCTAATTTTGTCGGGGAATCGATGGCGCGCATTTCCAACGCTTGAAAACGCTTCCCTGAATCAGGGAATCGGAGTGTGTATATTGAAACGAAAATCGAAAATGTTTAGATTTTCTGTCTGAAAATGACTTTTCTGCGAAATTTTGGGATCGAAATTCCAAAATCCGAATTTCGGGGCATCATTAGTTTTCATGTATAAAAGAGAAGATGGAACTCCAACCTTTGGGCGCTTCTGATGCGTCAATAGTGAATTCAGCTTGTTCTCGAATCATTGCTCTCTTCAAGCCATCACCGCGCAACACAACTCGCTTCAAATCATCACCTGTGACGAGATCTCGGGAGGTTTGAGCTCTAGAAAAATTTTTTCTTATTTTTTTCTTTTCTTTCAAGGGGGTGTCTAGATATTATGTTATCAATTTTTTCGAATTTTTAGACCCCCCCCCCCCCAACATGATAATAACGTAATATCTGGATAACCCCAAACACGTACTGTTGCAATCGATCATGTGCACTAAACGGCTCCCTCGATCGTTCATGTGAGCCAGCAATCGCCAAAAGTGGATAAGCGTTAGGCACGACTTGTTCGGCCCAATACAGGTAGATCTTATACGAGCCTGACTGTTTTGGTGTTACTATAACACGATGCTTTCCATAGCCAAGATTCTCCACCGTGATTGCATCTGACAAAAGTTCTCCTTCGGAATCTCGAATCTCGCCACGCAGCTTGCCCGGTCCGGCGGCCGTCGTATCGATATCGATGTAATTTCTCTGATTAAGTGTTAAACGAAGTGCACCATCAGCACCCACATTTTCGTCATTCACCAAAACTTTCTTTGAATCAATCACCGAAACTGGAAATGGGCTTCCGTGGATAGGCTTATTGTTGAAATCAACATTCACTTTGTAGATACCAACTTGGACAGGTCGGAAAGAAATTTCGGATGACCCATCCGGTCTTTTATTCGTCGCGTATCGAACTTTTTCTCCATCCGGTCCTCGGACATCGATTTTGATACCACCTTTGAGTTTCTTAGGATCGAAGATCATCGACGCCTGTTGGTCCCGTTCAACCGCATAGTCTAATGCTGCCCCGTACAAACTCGGTCGGCCTTGCTCTTCCACGGTGATGGTTTTTGGCGTGCCTGGCACTTGGAAGCCAGCAAGTTTGAGATTCAATTTGTGCGGTCCCAATTTGACTGGCAAGAAGCTGATGTTGTCATCTCCGATGGAAGTCTTGATTTGGTCGACTTTCAAGGGGATTCCTTGTGGATCGGTCAATTCGATGGCCAATTCACCCGAGCCGGCAAGACGGCGATTTATGGTTATGTTAGCGATTTGGCGTAGAATGAGTGGATCGTCACCGCCGCGGATGGTGACTCGCTTGGGGTCGACCACTTCACATTTGAATGGAGAGCCTGCGACAGGGACTTCGGCGAATGTCACTTCAATGTTATGGGCGCCTAAAATATTGAGAGAAAAATAAGAAATTTTTACAGGATGTATAAAAAAATTGGAATTTGGGCGATTTTTTCATGCTTTTTTCAACCCGAAAAAATTGAAAAATTTGTCAAAAATTCATCAAAAATTAAAAAATTCGTCAAAAATTGAAATTTTGTAAAAAAATGAAAAATTCGTCAAAAATTAAAAAATTCGTCAAAATTTGTCAAAAATTGAGAATTTTGTCAAAAATTGAAAAATTTATCAAAAATTGAAAAATTCATCAAAAATTGAAAAATTCGTCAAAATTTGAAAAATTTGTCAAAATTTAGTAAAAAATTGAAAAAATCATCAAAAATTAAAAATTCGTAAAAAATCGAAAAATTTGTCAAAAATTGAAAAATTCATCAAAAATAAAAAAAAATTCGTCAAAATTTGAAAAATTCGTCAAAATTAAAAAATTCGTAAAAAATTGAAAATTCTTTTTTGTCAACTTTTCTGCACACTTACCAACTTGTTCTGGAGTAAATTCAACCCAGTAACTATCATCATGCTGTTTATAACATCGTACTGGAAGTGGACCACGAAGAGAATCTAAAAATTTTTTTTACAATTTTTTCATACTCTCGTAAAAAACTGTAAAAGAAGCACATGAAAAGCGCAACATAAGACAGCACAAAGACAGTACGATTTCACAAAACAAGAAAAGTTTTTTTATCCTAAAAAGTTTTACTTTAAGTAAGAGAGGTCAACAAATGAATTTTTGACCAAATTTTTGTAAATACAATCATACTCAATTCCAAGCAAAACCCATAGAAAATTATATCGAAAGAAAATTTGAAAAAATACCTGTTACTAAGACATCCAGATCTCCTCGACCTGTACTATTACCGAGCGACACTTCAAAACGAGCTGTTTTGCCTCGTTGAGCACGGTATAAAGCATCGCCTCGGGCACGAACCGCGCCAACGTCACTTATGTAACATTCATATGGACACTCTAAAAATTTTTGTTATATGTACTAGAGGACTAGCTATAGGGCCATAGGTGAATTACAGCATACTTGCAGTAGCAACACCTACAAGACTGCACCCATGTGCTACTAAACCTGCACTAGGACGCGCTACGCGTATGTGAGCGCGCGAAGTTTGTGTATTACAGCGAAAATATGTACACAAGTTTATGTATTAGAATGAAAACAACAAACAATTTTCAAATTGGTTTAGTGCGAGATTTCCTTTGGAGTACAGGTTTTTTGACCTCTGCCCGGTCACTTCAAGCACCAGTACAATGGGGGAAAAGTTGCCATGTTTTGTTGATATTCGAAAAGTTCATGAAAAATGGAGCATTTTTTGTTTTTACGGCATGTTCCGAATCATTGTAGTTTTCGAGAAAATTGCGTTTAAAATTTTGAATTTGTGTGCACATGTTTTCGTTGTAATACACAAACTGTTTTGAATTTTTAATCGATTTTTTCAATTTTCATAAAATCAACTTTTTATAACTAAATAAGACGAACAAATTTGAAATTTAGCTACCTGGTAAAGCAATTTCGTCTACATAGACATCAATGAGGTAGGCACCAGGACGTTTTGGAGTGAATGTACATACGTGTAAGCCATGTTTGACTTTTTTCAAGGTGTATTTTATTGGCTCGCCATCTTCGTGTGATATGGAAACGGTCACGTTCGAGCCACCCGAATTTGACCAGTCCACTAAAATGTTGAATCAGAGTCAAGATAATTTTTTCATGCTTCGAAAATGTGCGCAATCGATTTTTCGCATAAAGTTAACCCGGGCGAAAAAAGAAATTTTTTCGATTTTCGCGTCAATACACCAACTCTATTCCCTGAATCAGGGTCAAGGAAGCGTTTTTATGCTTCGGGAATGCGCGCAATCGATTTTTCGCATAAAGATATTTTTTCGATTTTCGCGTCAATACACCAACTCTATTCTCTGAATCAGGGTCAAGTTAGCGATTTTCATAAAAATGCACACTTTTTTTACTAACACAAAAACCTACAATTGAATCTTTGCTGCACACCAACACTGTCATTTCTCAGACCGATCACTCGAACTGCAGATAAATCTAATACATTGACAGTCAGTGGAGTGCCGGCGATAGCCCGACGATTCATTTTCACCGTCACCACGTGTGGACCTTCAGATTTGGGTAGCCAATCCGCCACGAAAACGCTATTTTCGAGCCTGGTTAGAGAAACTGGCACGGAATTTCGCTCAGCGTCTAAAAAATTGTTCGTTGGATAAGAAACAATGGTTATTTTCAAAACACTGCCGCTATCATGACGCTGATCAATGAGGTCATTTTCGGGAGCTCTTGAAAGTTTTTTTGGTCGGATGACTCACAAGAAAAGCACTCGAAATTGAGATCATTTTAGACTTTGCGAGTTTAAAAAAAAACCAAGATTTTTAAACAATTTTTTTACTGCTTTTGTTCTTTGACTTGAATTGTTGAAAATTTGAAAATTTTCGCCTTATCCTTCAGGCTTTCAGTAATCTTCAAAAAAAAGTATGATCTTACCCAATATTTCTAGGTGGATCTCATTTTCCAACCCATTTTGAATCTCCAACTCGAAATGTGCCGGCCTATCCACCAATGCTTTACTCGGGAAATACGCGAAACGAATCCCCGAACCATCATCAATCCCAGCGCCGGTTGGAGGTGTAGCCGTGAAGTTAATCCTTTCGCCAACTGATGAATGATTGCGGAAAACATCTACAAAATAATCCCCAGCCTGGGCGATCGTACAAGAAACATGGACGACACCGGCATTTCGATCCGTATTGGTTTGAATGGGGACCAACGTGCCATCCTCGCCACAAACTTCGACTCGGATCTCGTCTTTTTTGGCTATGCGACCGAGGTTGACTAAATTTTTGGAAATCAATTTTAAATTTTAGCGATTTTTGTTATACCGTCAAAGTTGATTTTTTCTCCACAAGTTACTCTCTCGGGAATGTTGACGAATTCGGAGATAGCTACTTTATCCGTAGCTCGGCATATTATTGGGCATACGCTCAGTGATTTTCCATCCAGTAGGATATCGATTTCGTATTCGCCTGTGATTTTTTTTCGTTTAACACGGGAATACTTCTTCAAAATTCCGGGATATTCTATCCATTCTAGTTATGCTGAACAACTTTCACAAAAAATTTTTTTGAAAAAAGTTGTTACTTATAAAAAAATTCATGTTAAATTATAAGCAAAATTAAAAATCCGAATTTTACTGTAAGCTTGGCTCAGTGGTAGTGCTCCCTGGTCCGAGTCTAATGATCACGGGTTCGAATCTCACTTGAGTCAATTCGATTTTGCCTTTAAAAAAATCTTGTATTCTCCATTTTCAAACAAATTTTTTCAAAAAATTTTTGTGAAAGTTGTTCAGCATAACTAAAGCTAATAGAATATCCAGGAATTTCGAAGAAGTGTTCCGTGTCAACTTAATTCTGTTTCATGGCAGGTTCAAAAATGAGGAGGCATGGCTTAATGGATAGGATGCTCCCCATTCACACATACATGGGGAAGTACAAGTACAGTACCCGCCCCCCGTTTCGTAGTATTGCAAAAAATTTTAATGATCACTTCGTATTTGGTATTTTCGAAAATTTTTTGTCAGCGTCCTAGCCATTCGGCCATGCGCGCCCAACCTCGCCATGAAACAAAGTTTATCTTAATTTAAAGTACCATTCATTACCTTTTAATTTCGGCAAAAATTCAACATCGAAGCCTTCGTCGACTCTCACCAATTCCACCGGGACTCGTTTTTTGTTCGGCCCTACATTTGGTTTATGTTACAACAGACAACTATGGCACAGACTTATACAAAAGATTGTTTTGTGTAAGGACGACAATAGACTTAGACAATTTGCAAGCAATACAAGGGTTAGCAAAAAACACAAAGCAAAAAAGGAGGAAAACAAGCAACAACAACAACTAACCAGTGACAATCACGTTGCATTCAGTATTCCTCTTCGGTGCGTCAATACTGAAGCCTTTGGGCTTTCCAACTTGTGCCGTTGCTAAATCTCCGACTAGGCGGATCTCTTCACTGCTTTTTGCACGTTCATGCATAGCACCAAGGGCGGTTGTTTGAATGGACGAGATGGGTGTCGGCGAGCCGACTGGACCTGAAGGGACGGGGCAACGCATTGGGCTTCCTAGAAATTAGATAATAAGTATTTCGCTGCTGCTTCCCCATTTTCATAGGCATCCCTGCGTGGTCGTGTTTGGCGGGAAAATTTATCTCCCTGGGCTTACTGTTGTTCTCCAGCATGCGGATCACAAACTAAGGTTTACTTCAAGGCTTTTCCAGTACTGAGCATTAAGGGATGAAGCAACGCAGGTGGCGGAGTTGTCAAACTCCAGCCAAGAAAAAATCTTTTGAACGCAAGGAGGAACCGAACCCTTGCTATTGTCAGTGATGCGTAGCCTTGGCAGCGCACCGGACCACTACACCATGGTGGTCACTGAATAACTCGTAACTAATTTCGATCTTGAAGCAGTGTCAACCTTGAACGCAAGGAACCGAACTCTTGCTAGTGCCGGTGATGCCGTAACCTTTGGCAGCGCACCGGACCACTACACCATGGTGGTCACTGAATAACTCGTAACTAATTTCGATCTTAAAGCAGTACCAACCACAACACTTACCCGGTATAGGAATTCCATTAAACTTGACACTAATCATGTGGTCTTTAGCTTCTTGTGGCGTGAAAGAAACCTTGAATTTAGCTTGCCCCTCTGCTTGAACAAAATTGGGCACATTCCTATTTTCTACGCTAACAATGATTTCCATATTCCCTGCTCCTGCTTTAGCAGCATCGATTGTGAATGTGCATGGCTTGCCGACTTGAGCCGCTTCGGCTAACGTCAAAACTGCCTGTGAGGCATCGAAAGCTTTGGAAGTGAAAGGTGATCCTGGGATGAGCTCATTTTCGTGGCGTATATCAATCTGAAATCAATCCTTACTATAGATTTTCATAGGCATCCCTGCGTGGTCGTGTTTGGCGGGAAAGAATCGCATCTGGGGGGAGGGGGGAATTCGCATCCTTGCGTGGTCGTATTTGTCTCATCCCTGCACGGTTGTGTTTGGCGGAAAAAGTTCGCATCCCAGCGTGGTCGTACTTGACGTTTTCATGTTTTGACAATGCGCGCAATTGATTTATCGCAAAAAATACCCAAGTCTAATTTTAGAAAAAAATTTTTCATGAAATAGTACCCCCTTTTTTCGTCTACTGTCTCTAATCCCTATTAGTACAAAACTTTTCAATTACCTGGTGATTTCCAACGACAACTGGTGTATATTCCACGATAAACTGTGTTGGGTCATGAGGATCTCTCGAAATTTTTTGCGGCAACTGAGCTCCACGTGGATCAATGATTTCAACTTGAGGTGTTGCAATATTCCGCTGATCAGCCGCATCAACTACGATATAAAACTCAACAGGCTTGTTAACAGCAACACGCTCTAGACCGAGTCCGGAAGCCGCAACTTGGACCGAGGATGCCACCAAACGAGAAAGAAATGGTGAGCCGGTGACTGGTTCGTTGTTAAATCGGACGGAAATCGAGTGGTCGATGTTATCGCGTGGCACAAACGAGATATCGTATTTGTGGTTGCCTAATGCATGGGCCATGGATGGGATGCGGCCTTCGTTGACAGCCACTTCGAGATTGCCAACTCCGGCTTCACTTGCGTCAACTAAAAATAGAACATAAGTTGTTTCACAACGAGTTTGGCGTATAGTGCAGTGGATAAGGAAGTCGATTATCCGATCTGGCAAGTTAAGAAACAGTGGGTCCAGTGCCGTAGTTGCGAAAAAGAAGAAGAAAAGAGTGGCATAGGGAAAAGGGAAACACCTCCCCAAAAAGGTCATTTTTTGCATTTTTTACCAAAGTAGCATAGTCGCGTCCCTGCGTGGTCGTGTTTGGTGGAAAAACTTGCAACCCTGCTTGATCGTGTTTAGCGGGAAAAATTCGCATCCCTGCGTGGTCGTGTTTGGCGTTTTCATGTTTTGTCAATGCGCGTGTTAGTTTTCATATTAGTCATGTTTTTACCAAAGTAGTATTTTCCTCCGACACTCCCAAAGAATTAAAGCAACACAGTTTGGTGCATATTCTTGATTCAAACGAAACCTTTTCCCTACCCCCTTGTCTACGCCCTAAGCTTAAGCCTAAGCCCAAGCCTAAGCTTAAATCCAAGCCTAAGCTCTAATGGAATCGAACCAGCGGGCCCCCAACGTTGCTTAACTTGCCAGATCGGACGATCGGCTTCCTTATCTACTGCTCTATGAAGCGTCAACTTTTTTGCCCAATTCTCGTGTAACAGACTATATTTTAAAAAATTAATGCCGAACGAAAAATAGAAGAAATCTTTCTTTCAGCTTTATTCAACGAATAAAGGAATAGAAATTTTCTGCTATTGTCAAAATTGCAGAACATCTAATTAACTAATGCACTCTGCACACAAAACAAGAAAGTCTTTTAAAAATTCCTCCATCTTACGTACCAACAAAATGAACCGGTTTGTTGAGAACGCCATTCGGGATCGGACCCACGTTAATTTTGGCTGGATCGTAGGCACGACATGTAAATGGACTTCCGCTAACTTCTTTTCCAGCGAATTTCACTGTTATTTCATGATCTCCTTCAATATGTTAATTTATAAAAAAAACCAAATTTTGAGTATCATACCGACACGAGATGGTGTAAATTCAACTCGTTTCACATTTGGTTCTTCATCAAATACGTCAACTGGGAGACTGCGTTTGTTCGGGTCTAGAAATTTTGTATATTTTTAAATGAATTATAAATTGTTATATGAAACATGAATATTACATAAAATGAGAAAATAAGTCCTTCACCATGTTGAGAGAAGGGGATCGCAATCGCAACAAAAAATTATGAATTTCGAAATTGTGCTTTAAGGCCCGCTTTTTTTACGCAGAAACAAAGTTGAAGCGACTTCCATGATTCAAGAAATCGTTCAAGGCTATCAAAGACTGTGCAAAAATCAAACATCAAATAGGACCAAAAATAACAAAAAATCAAATATGAACAAAAATATGAATTAGGAAAGTGCTTGCTTTTTTAATAATAAATTTTTTTAAAACACAAATGAACTATTTTTTACAAAGACATAAACCTAACAGTAAACATTCAGACTTTTATCTTCGATTTTGATGCATGATACGTAAAAATGTTTCGGTACTACTAAGGATTGGCGACCCCACTTAACGAAATTTTTTCAAAAAAATTTTTTAACTTTTTTTCCTTTGGAGCATAAGTTCATTATGTCCTTTCTTAGATCCACGAACAGTTGAAAAGTTAATAAAAATGCTGAAAATGAAGACGGCCGAAAAAAAGGTTGTACGAAAAGTGTGCTGTACGAAAAGTTCTATCAAAAGAAACATTTTTACGTATCATTCATCAAAATCGAAGATGCAAAAAAGTCTGAATGTTGACTGTATGACTCCCTAAAAACATTTATAAGACTACTAAAAGTGTGTTTAAAGCTAAAACAAAATTTACGAGACATATGAAAACTAAAAAAAAATTGGCATACCAACTACAGTAGCATCAATGACTCCGGACTCGCCCGGAGGCAGATTAATCAAAAGACTAGCCGGTTTGTCTACTCGACTCAACGAAGGTATCTTATTCACTTGGAGTTTGTGTGAACTTTTTTCTTTAGCTTGACTCAGTTTTTCGGCAGCTAATTTTTCCTTTTCCTTCTTCTCCTTCTCTTTCTTTTCCTTCTTTTCTTTGTCTTTTGACTTTTCTTTTCCCGCTTTTTTGGAGTCTGTTCTAAAGAGGGACAATATAGAAAAACAATTTTTGGAGCTATTGTAGATCAAGTGGTCACCTCAGGTTCAAAAATCGAAAAAATTTTTTTCTAAAATTTAAAAAAATGATATATTTAGAGGTAATTTTATACGAAAAATAGATTACGTGCATTCCCGAAGCGTGAAAATGCTTCCTTGATCCTGATTCAGGGAAAATGTAGATTTTCGACCTTTTTTACTAGTACTACATTTGAAAAGACGTTTCTCCATCAACAATCCTCGGTGGTGCAGTGACAAAGCAGCGGCTTATTTGTCACAAAAGTCACGAGTTCGAATCCCGCTTGTATTCAAATTTTTTTGCACAAAGTAAGAGTCGAAAAATTTTGCAAAAATTTTCGATTTTTACTTTGTGCAAAAAAATTTGAATACAAGCGGGATTCGAACTCGTGACTTTTGTGACAAATAAGCCGCTGCTTTGTCACTGCACCACCGAGGATTGTTGATGGAGAAACGTCTTTTCAAATGTAGTACTAGTAAAAAAGGTCGAAAATCTACATTTTCTCTGAATCAGGATCAAGGAAGCATTTTCACGCTTCGGGACTGCGCGCAATCGATTTCTCGCATTAAAGTACTCTGAATAGGGTCTTTTTTGTGAAAATAAATTTTTTCGAGGTGCGACTACAAAGTACACTCCCCTTTAAGGATCAAACAAAGGTTTTCACGCTTCGAGAATGCGCACAATCGATTTGTTCACATAAAGTTACCCCTAAATATCATTTTTTAAAAATTAAAAAAAATTTTTTTTGATTTTTGAACCTGGGGTGACCCCCTGATTCACAATAGCTCTTAAGTTTTCAAATGCAATTCTTACGTAGCAGCGTCAACAACGGCAGCAGCTGGGGTCAAGTTTTCAACAATATTTACTTCAAATGGACTGCCTAGAATAATTCAAATGAAGACTAAATTCTAATTTGGTGTACCTTTGAGGACTTCTTTGTTAAAAGTGATATTGACTGTATGGGTGCCAAGAGAAGTTGGCTGGAAGGTGACCAAGAATTTTGCCGAGCCAGATTCAAGTTGGCTGACATTCGATGGTATGATGACACTATCGCTGTCTTTTATGGCCATTTCCAGGTTTCCAAAGCCAGCTCGTCCGGCATCAACTGAAATATGGTTAGTGTAAACTTTCTTGAGAAAACGAAGGTCCTAGGTAGGGGTGCTATTTTGGCTTAATTTTTGATGGTTATGCTTAATTTTTTTAATGCTTAGGCCCAGGTGATAAAGTTGGAAAGTTCGAGCCGGACCCCGATTTATATATTATCGAGTACTAGACTAGTACTCTCCGATAATATATAAATGGTACTTATGCACTATCCCTCCAAGCTGAAAAAAAGGCTTAGGTTTTGGTTTATGCTTAGGCTTAGACTTAGGCCTAAGTCTAAGCCTAGGCCTAAGTCTAGGCTCAGGCCTCGATTTAGGCTTAGACTTAGGCCTAAGCTTAAGCCTAACCTTAGGCCTAAGTCTAAGCCTAAGTCTAGTCCTAAGCCTAGGCTTAGACTTAGGCTTAGACTTAGTCCTAGAGTTAGACTTAGAATTAGGCCTAAGCCTTTTTTCAGCTTGGGGGGATAGTACATAAGTTTATCTACGACCTACACACCTGTAAACTCAACAATATCGTTAATAATGCTTTCTTTCACAATATCTCCGACAATAATTTCCGCGGCATCATAAACTCTGATGGGAAATGGCGCGAGTGGATGTGGCTCGTCGTTCACAAATACCATCACTTTGTGTGTACCGACTTCTGTTGGCTTGAACGAGATCTCGTAGTTGTTTCGAGACTTTTTCACTTTATTTGGGACCTCGGCTGGCGATAGTTGCTCTCTGCCTCTTGACGATGGAGCTAAAAGTTCAAATAGCAAATTTTTGTGTAAAGAATCGATTCTTACGCATAACAACCACCTTGAGCTGGTCCTCTTTACCCAGTTTCAGCGAGTCCACTTTCACTTCTACGTCTTTGCCTCGCTTCACGACTTCATGCTTTGACGTGAATTTCGACTTGCCGAATTCGAAACCACCGCCTCCTTCGGCTGCTGCTTTTTTGTCTTTACCGAATTTGAGGCTTAGCTTGGGTGTGGTCGGTTTCGAGGATTGTTTTGAACCTGGCTCGGGTGTACGATCTTCGCCTATGTCTACAGCCGACTCCGATGTGTAACGCTCGTCTTCTTTTAGGTCGGGGGCTCTTTGAATGTTGTGCTCGAATAGCTTCTTGCGGGTTTTTGGTGTTAAAGCGCTTATATCGGAAGGGAATTGTTCAACAGCCTCATGTCTTTCTCTAAAATTAGATAAAGTAAAATGGAGATAGCCAATCTGTTTTAACTCGGGAGTGATGAAAACACTTCCTTGACCCTGATTAAGGGAATGGAGTTAGCGTATTGACGCGAAAATCGAAAAATTTCTATTTTCGCTCGAGGGTAATTTTATGCGGGAAATCGATTATGTACATTTTTTAAGTATGAAAAAGTTATCTTGACCCTGATTCAGGGAATGGAATTGGTGTAAGAGTGAAAAAAGAAAAATTTTCGGTTTTCGCGTCAATACACCTAATCCATTTCCTGAATCAGGGTCAAGATAATTTTTTCATGCTTAGATAATATGCGCAATCGATTTCCCGCAAAAAATTACCCCCAGATGGATGCTGTCAGGGCGAAAAAAAAAATTTTCATGTCAATACACTGAATCCATTCTCTTAATCATTTTCACTTCAATACACACATCTCTTCCCTGAATCAGGGTCAGAGAAGTGTTTTCAAAGTGTTTTTCTGCCATAAAAAATTACCCGAGTGATGACCTTCTTTCAAGAGCATGATCAGGTTGATCCCGACTCTCTGCCGCACCATACCCATGTTTTTCTAGAATCTTATCATCTTCCTCTTTGACTCGCATGTAATGCGCTGTCCTCCAAGCATATTCATCTAGTGGTGCTTCTTGCAACTCGGATGCTCTATAACTTACTATTTATCTATACTCAATTGAGAAACTAACTTTGTCAACTTGTCATGGGGCTCTTGGCGGTCATAAATCTCTGTTGTTACTTCGTGGGTTTCTCTGGGTCGAGCTTGCCACTGATCTTCAACCGGTGGTGCGGTTTTTGGCAGCTCTGGTGGCTGTTCAATTTCATGTGTATCATACTCTTTATAATGCTGTCTTTCAGATGGGGTGTGGGTCACTTCGGTTTTTCGATGGTCAGTTAGAGATGTTGGTTGGATTTCTTCCGGCACTCTATCACGCATATATTGAGCGGAACTCCAAGCAAGGCCTTCCAATGGCGTTTCTTGTAATTCGTGGCTTCTAAAAATATATTTTTTGCTTATATTTCAAAACTGTTTTATGGCTAAATTCCAAAAAAACGGGGGAGGGGGGTACATTTTTGAAGCACGTTTTAACATTTCTCAAAAAAGTGATGCGCATGGCCAACCGGCTAGGACGCTAGCTGTTCATGTTATAGACGTGGGTTCGACTCCACCATCGACCCTAGTGGGATTGAATTTGCGCCAATAACATGAATGGATCGAATTTTGATCAAAAGTTGAATTTTGGTCAAAAATTAAATTTTTGCCAAAATTCGATTTTTCACCCCAAATTCGATTTGTAGACCAATCTGATTTTTAGGCCACATTGTTGCCCCTAAAATATCATTCACCTACTTTTTAATTGGCACCGTGACATGCGCTTCCTCTTTTCGACTCGTTTCCACATGCGGCGGAAACCTTGGTGGCGATGGTGGTCTTTCATAACGTTCTGGTGACTCGTATCTTCTCGGCGGCGAATCCCGTCTTTCATAATACCGTTTCTCCTCGGCCACGTCCCTGGTATCAATTGGTTGAAAGCGTGTCGGAGGAATCGTTTTTGAGGTCGACGTATAATCCATTCCAGATTCTTGTCTTACATCCGGCCCAGAAGTGGCAAAAGTTGAGATGTCGGCGGTTCTTGTGTGTGTTGTTCCATCGTGCTCTTTGTACAGATTCACTTCTCGTGTTCGGTGCAACTCGAAACGAGTCTGCTCGGGATCTGCGTGACGTTCGGCTTCGAAATATTTGTGTGGTTTTGGGGTAGAAGCACTCTGTGGGCTGAATCGGTCATACGACGTACTTCCATGCGAGACATCCGCAAATCCAGAATCGGTGGCACGTGGTAGTGGCTCGCGTTCGTCGGTTTCATAAGGCCTGCGAGGTTGTGCATAAGTTGTTTTGATCACACCAACATCATTTTTCCCGCGCAAATCTGACTCTTCAAAATATCTTTGTGGAATTGATTGATCCGGCGCTCGTGGCGAAATCGAAGCACCTCGAACTGGAGACCCCGTTCGTGGCTCACCATATTGTGCCACGGTAAATCCAACTTCGGTTCGTTCACGTTTCTCGGGCGGAGGCGAGACATGCTCTCGGATGAGCCGAGCACTGCGAGGGTATTGATCTTCTCGATAAGTAGGCTGAGGAGAATGTTGCTCACTGCTCGGGCGGCGGATATGCCGGAGTAGAGTGGGGCTACGTGGGCTTTCAATGTTTCTCGATGAGCTGGTGGAAGTGACAGAGTAAGAGGTATCCACACGTGGTGGCCCGATTGGCGAAGTCTGATAAGAACGATCCGAGGATGCTGGTCTGGGTGGAGGGGAACCAGCTATTCCTGCGCCTCCTAAAAAAATTTCAGTTTATAAAAAGTTTTTTCATCAATCATGTACCAGTTGGAATAATAGAAGTCGGTGAGAAAGGAGCTGTAACTTGTTTGCCAACTTGCTTTGTGTGGACTTCGACTCTAATTGGACATCCTAAAATTTGATTTTTGTTTAGTTTTGCGACAAAAATGACAATTGGAAAATGCGTAAAAATTGAAAAATTCGTAAAAATCTAAAAATTCATCTTCAGTTGCTCCGAGCGCCTCCAGTGCTCGCAAGAATTTTTCAATTTTTGATGAATTGTTCGATTTTTGAGGAATTTTTCGATTTTTGGGGAATTTTTCAAATTTTCAAGAATTTTTCGATTTTTGACGAATTTTCTATTTTTGATGAATTTTTCAGGAATATTTCGATTTTTGAGCAATTTTTAACGAATTTTTCAATTTTTGATGAATTTTTCGATTTTTGCGAATTTTTGATGAATTTTTCGATTTTTGATCAATTTTTCAATTTTTTACGAATTTTTCAATCTTTAACGAATTTTTCACTTTTTTACGAATTTTTCGATTTTTGACGAATTTTTGATCAATTTTTCAAATTTTCAGGAATTTTTCAATTTTTGATGAATTTGTCGATTTTTGACGAATTTTTGATGAATTTTTCGATTTTTGATTAATTTTTCAATTTTTTACGAATTTTTCAATTTTTGATGAATTTTTTGATTTTTTACGAATTTTTGATGAATTTTTCGATTTTTGCGAATTTTTGATTAATTTTTCAATTTTTAACGAATTTTTCAATTTTTGACGAATTTTTCAATTTTTGATGAATTTTTCAATTTTTAACGAATTTTTCAGGAATTTTTCGATTTTTGAGCAATTTTTAACGAATTTTTCAATTTTATATGTCAAGCATGACTGCATTTTTACTACGTTTTTTAATTTTTTAAACCGTTCTTCCCAATTCACATTTACGTGTTGATCTTTTGCAATGCTATTGTTCGGTTTCCGCGTCAACAATTGTATAAAGGCGAAAACGCGCAACCGGTTTTGATTTCCGCGCCAACCGCAACAAACTATTGCGGAAAAACCACAACGAAACAGCGAAGGAAAGGAATGTTTCGTGCATGGTTCATTTCGAATTTTCGTGAGGATTTTCGTACAGAAGAAAAGCACGGTTTCTATTTCAATTTCGTATGCAAATCGAAGATAATTCCTCGACGATTATCATACGGATTGACAATGAAGATTGCTGCTGCCTCTTTTGTCCAATAAAATTATTGGCGAAACGAAATGAACCACAGAAATTTGTCAAAAAGTACAATTTTGTATATGCAAATTTTCATGAGGATGCCCAAAAATTTGATTTTTTTAAAATAAAAATTTCGGAGGTATTGTGGAACAGGAGGGTCACCCCCAGGGTCAAAAATCGAACAAATTTTTTCTAAAAATTCGAATTTTCAATTTTTCTTAAAAAATTCAATTTTTCAACTTTTTTTTGAAAAATTTGAATTTTCGAGAATGCGCGCAATCGATTTTTCGCATAAAATTACCCCCAAAATATGTCATTTTTAAAAAATTGTAGAAAATTTTTTTTCGATTTTTGACCCTGGGATGGCCCTCCCCCTGAATCCACAATAGCTCCAAAAATTTCTTGCAACATACCATGAACTTGATGCCCATTGAAAGTCACATCAATTACATAGGTCCCTGGATGTTGGGGGATAAACGTCACCAGACATCGTCCTGCACCCTGCATTTGAACATTGTTGGGCACCTTGCCTTGATTCACGGAAATCTCCAATTGTCCTTTGCCAGCTTCGACGGCATCAACTGCAGGAATAACATATAGTTGTGAAATATACTTCCTATCCTGGTTATTAAACTCCCAGGTAGACATTTTTTTCAGCCCCTAATACGTAAATAATGTATAATCGGGTCCAGCTTCCTGTTACTAACACAATACGACTACTTTCTAATATATCGTAGATTCGTGACACATTTTCGCTAAATTCTTAGATATTTTCAAAATAAGAAAGAGAGTGACATGTGATAAACAAGGTTTACAATCTCGAACAACATTGAAGAAATTTAAAATGCGGACGCGCTAGGAGTTGGCCTATTTTTTAGGACAGGTAAAGATCAATGAATAGTTTTTATGAATTTCTGTGAAAGAGGAATATACAATTTGGGTGCTAGAACATTTTTCATGACACGAACTATTGGCTGAAACCAGATTTTTCGAGACCAAGAATGTTGGTACATAAATCAAATGTGTGAAAATTTGAGCCAAGATTTACGTATTCATCAAGTAGAAGAGAGATGTGAAACGAGTTATGAAAATCAACTCTGATTCATGGCGAGATTCTCATCCCCGATACCCGTGCTGTAACTTTTTTGGCTATCAAGGTAACGCTAGCAGTGTCGAAACGCAATTTGAGGCACTAGCCGTCTCGAAATTCGGAGCTACTTCGGCTCTTATACCCACAAAAGGGAGTATAACTTTCGTACAATTGTGGTTTGTACGAACTTTTCGTACGGTACTTTTCTTACGGTACTTTTCGTACGAACTTTTCGTTGCCTGATTATCAATAAAATCCGTTTATTGACACGAAAAAAATTTAAACCAAAACGGATTTTATTGATAATCAGGCAACGAAAAGTTCGTACGAACCACAATTGTACGAAAAGTTATACTGCCCCACAAAAGATGTAAAATTCAGGGTTTTCGTGTCAATGTTTAAGCACATTCAAACCGTTTCAAAACGGGTTGAATGAGGGGCAATTTGTAAAAGTACGACTGCGCCGAGGCTTAGGCCTAGGTTTAGGCTTAAGCCTAGGCTTAGGTTTAGGCCTAGGCTTAGGCTTAGGCTTAGGCCTAAGCTTAGGCTTAGGCCTAGGCATAGACAGGGATAGTTCGATTGTTTTATTTCGATATATATAGGGTTTAAGAGCCGAAGTAGCTTCCGAAATTCAACTATTTCGAGATGCCGTCTCGAAACGGGTTGTCTGAACATTGGCACGAAAACCCTGAATTTTACATTTTTTTTAAATACGCTTAATTATTGGGTGTATTTCAAAAAACAAAGACGGTATTCGTTTATATCTCGACGAGACGAACAAAACGACACCAAATTTATCCAATTTGATAATCGTTTTGGGTTATTGAAACGAAAACTCTGATTCA
>OZJO01001079.1:0-19035 GCA_900406225.1 Acrobeloides nanus | reverse complement strand
GAGATTTTACGAGAATCATACGCAGACACAAATAAAGGGCCTGAATCGATGGGACGACCATTGATGTAAACTTCGAGGCGGTGTTCACCAACTTTTCTTGTGGTGTATTCACAGATGATTTTGCCTCGGTGTTCACGGATTTTTACATCGATTGGATGGCCGGAGTCGTCTAAAATGGTTTTTATTCTTTGTTATAACTATAGTGCGTCTAAGCCTAGATTGACTTGTGGTGATGGTGTAGTGGTTAGCGCGTTCGGCTAGCAGCCATAAGGTCGAGGGTTTGGTTCCCGGGTGCGACATTTTCTCAAAAATCGAATTTTTGCTTAAAAATTGATTTTTTTTTCTCAAAAATCAAAATTTTTCTCAAAAATCGAAATTTTTGCTCAAAATCAAATTTTTTCTCAAAAATCGGAATTTTTACTCAAAATCGAAATTTTCTGAAAAATTGAATTTTTACTTAAAAATCGAAATTTTTACTCAAAATCGAATTTTCTCAAAAATCGAAATTTTTGCTCAAAATCGAATTTTGTTTCTCAAAAATTAAATTTTTACTCAAAATCGAATAATGCTCAAAAATCAAAATTTTTTCAAAAATCGAATTTTGCTCAAAAATTAAATTTTTACTCAAAAATTGAATTATTACTCAAAATCGAATTTGAGGGGTTTTTTGGGGTCATCTTGTATCCTATAAAAACTAAAGCATACCAAACAATTTAACATTGACATTTTCGGGACGCAAAAATTCGCTGAGAATTTCAAACGAAGCGAGCTCGCCAACAGGAGCTCGATGCAAACCTAATCCAACTAGCTCACTGTATCTAAACAAGATGACTTATTTTAAAAAGTTGATATATAACTTTAATCTTACTGCTCTCCTCCAGGTTGCCTAGAAGCAGCCGAATCTTTGACCGGCACATTCCATGGACTACCACGAACATGCTCCCCGTTGAACTTCATTTCGATAACGTGTTGAATCGGTTGGGTGGGCGTAAATTGTGCCACAAAATGCCTAGAAGCAATTTCTCGCACTCGACAAGGCACACGACCACCGTTGATCACAATTTCGAGATTCCCAGAACCGGCGGCCGACGCGTCAACTAAAACTCTCTCTCCGTAAAAATATCGCTTCTTTTTTTCCTACTTTCAAACGTATGATCGGTATTTAGATCCTGCGCAAGAATAGACTTGGGTATTCTGCGCACAGTGACCAGTTCAGGGTCACCTACATTACACACGAATGGACTATCATAGACACTTTGATCGAACAAGCGCACGTCGATGAGATGCTCACCTAAATGATTACGAATGTTAAAGGACCAGTCGAGTGGGAAAAGAGTTGCCAATTGTTGTTGATACTCAGGGAAAGTTCATGAAAAATGGAGCAATTTTTGTTTTTACGACAACCTCTGAATCGTTGTAGTTTTCGAGATAATTGCGTTTGAATTTGTTACAAGCTCTTCGTTGTAATACACAAACTTTTTTGAATTTTTTGCGGAAAAATCGATTTTTTAAATTTTCATAAAATGAATATTGTAGCAACTTTTTATGGCTAAACGAGACAAACAAAATGACACCAAAATTATCCAATTTGAACATTGTTTTGGGCTATTGAAACGAAAACTCTGATTCAGGGTTTTCGTTTCAATAACCCAAAACAATTTTCAAATTGGATAATTTTGGTGTCATTTTGTTCGTCACATTTAGCTATAAAAACTGCTACAGTGCTTATTTTATGAAAATTTAAAAAATCCATGCAAAAATTGAATTTTTCGCCAAAAAATTCTATTTTTGTCCAAAAGTTCGATTTTTCTTCAAAAATTCGATTTTTGAACAAAATTCAATTTTTGAGAAAAATTCGATTTTTCTTCAAAAAAAAGTTTGTGTATTACAACGAAAACATGGACACAAATTCAAAATTTCAAACGCAATTTTCTCGAAAACTACAACGATTCAAAACATGCCGTAAAAACAAAAAATGCTCCATTTTTCATGAACTTTTCATCGAATAACAACAAAAATTGGGCAACTTTTTTCCCACTGAACTGGTCTTTTAAGAACGCATAATATACAGAATGTTGATTTTTTATGATGAATAGTAATAAATCAAAGTCTTACCCGCTTCTATAGGCTTCCATTCAACCCTAAAGGTTGTATCGTCGATTTGAATAATGCGGGCGTGTTTCTTTTTGTTCGACGGACCTACAAATCGTAATATTTTTGTTCGAAAAAGTGCAAAATTTGTGAAGAGTAAAAAAACTCAGCTAGTTGCTGCATTCATTTACAGGGTGTTCCCAAAAAAAGTGGAATCGTGATTTTTTCATAAATTTTGGACCCGAAATTTTTTCTAAAAATGACCCCATATAGGGGTAATTTGATGCGGAGAATCGATTGCGCGCATTCCCGAAGTGTGAAAACGCTTCCTTGATCCTGATTCAGGGTAGCGTGTTGATGTGAAAATGAAAAAAATTCGGATTTTGGTCGGATATCTGACTACCTAGGGTTTTTCTATGCGAGAAATCGATTGCTTCCATGAATCAGGAGCAAGAAAGCATTTTCACGTTTCAAAAACACACGCAATCGATTTCTCGCATAGAAAAACCCTCGGATATCCGATCAAAATCCAAATTTATTTCATTTTCGCTTCAACACACTACCCTGAATCAGGGTCAAGGAAGCGTTTTCACGCTTCAGGAGTGCACCTAATCGTTTTTTTTGTTCTAACAAATGACCCCTATACGGGGTCATTTGTAGAACAAAAAATTTTCCAAAATTCATGAAAAAATAACGAAAATTCCACTTTTTTTGGGGACACCATGTATTTTGAATAAATACAGGGTGTATAAAAAAACCCGAAATTTGGGCGATTTTTTCATGTTTTTCAACCCAAAAACTTTTCAAAAATTCGGTGTAATTTTATGCGGGAAATCGATTGCGCGCATTTTCAACGCTTCTCTAACCCTGAATCAGGGAATCTGAGTGTGCGTATTGAAGCGAAAATCGAAAATTTTTAGATTTCTGCCTGAAAATGGGATAAATTCATGCGGGGAATCGATTGCGCGCATTTCCAACGCTTCCCTGATCCTGATTCAGGTGTATGTATTGAAGCGATGATCAATGTTTGCTATAATACATCAATTTTTCTTTAATGCAGGGTCAGGGAAGCATTTTCAAGCTTCGGAAATGCGCGCAATCGATTCCCCGCATAAAATTACCCCCAGAAAGTCATTTTCAGGCAGAAAATCTAAAAATTTTCGATTTTCGCTTCAATATACACATTCCAATTCCCTGATTCAGGATCAGGGAAGCGTTTTCAAGCTTCGGAAATGCGCACAATCGATCCATCGCATAAAATTAGTCCTAATAGGGTTATTTTTGAAAAAAAATTTCGGGTCAAACAAACATGAAAAAATTTACGCTTCTCTGACTCTATATTGGCCTATTTTCGCTTCAATACACGCATCTCTTCCCTGAATCACGGCCAGGGAAGTGTATGGACCATTCTTAGGATTTTTGAAAAAAAATTTTCGGGTCAAACAAACATGGAAAACTCGCCCAAATTCCGGTTTTTTTCGATACACCCTGTCCTAATAAAAAAAACCGACTTACTATAAAAACATTAAACAGCAGTGTGCAAAAGGACAGGACACAAAAACTTTAACACGAAAAATTTCACCAAATAAGCCCCAAAAATCTGCAAAAGTATTTAAGCAAAACTTAAAAGTGTAAGTGGAATGCCTAAATAATCAACGAAAATATTAGCTTGTTCTACTATAAATTTACCATAAAAATAATTTGTTTGTGTGTGAGTTGTGGTAATCCGGTGTGGATGATAACGTCGACATTACTTTAATCCATTAATCCAACTCGATTCTTTTTATATGTAACACAAATGCTCAATTTGACATAGAACAAAAACTTTTTTGAATTTTTCAACAAGCACTTTCCTTATTTGTATAGACAAAAACATATAAAGCGAGAGAAAAATTCAGCAGTAGCAAAGACACAAGATTGCAAGAGCTTAAAAAATGGGCCAAAAAGTGGCTGTTTTATTTTTTGAGATTTTTTAAAAAGTGACCCCCTATAGAGGTAGTTTTATGCAGGGAATCGATTGGGCACATTCCCGAAAATGCTTTTCTGATCCTGAATCAGGGAAAATTTGACGCTATAACTTTCGCCACGAATCTCGCCGACAGTATAACTTTTCGTACAATTGTAGGTCGTATGAACTTTTCGCACAGTACTTTTCGTGCGATACTTTTCGTACGGTACTTTTCGTACAGTACTTTTCGTATGGTACTTTTCGTGCTATACCTTTCGTACAAACTTTTCGTTGCCTGATTATCAATAAAATCCGTTTATTGACACGAAAAAATTTAAACCAAAACGGATTTTATTGATAATCAGGCAACGAAAAGTTCGTACTAAAGGTTTGTATGAAAAGTACCGTACGAAAAGTATCGCACGAACCACAATTGTACGAAAAGTTATACTACCATCTCGCCACGCTAACTTTCGCCACTTTCGTGCCAATAGACATGTTTAATTTCAGACTAATTGAGATGCCTGATTTGCAATAAATATGTATATTGACACGAACGTGGCGAAAGTTTTGTGGCAACGTGACGAAAGTTGTCGTGGCGAACATGAAACGTAGCAAAAGTTATAGTGCCGAAAATTTTGGCGAAAATGATCATTTTTCGCATTTGTTTATCTTCGAAAAATGAATATTTTCACTTCAAAAATCCCAATTTTTTCATAGATTGGGAATGTGTGTAATCGATTCCCCGCATAAAATTAGCCCTAGGGGGGCCCTTTTTAGAAAAATAAATTTCCAGGTCCCAAAATTTTTTTTTAAAAAAACCACTTTTTTGGCCCGCTATATTTCGTACATTTCGACAATAAATGCAACGAAGACAAGTGAAAGATGATGGAAAACGAAGAATAAGTGTTGATTGAAGAAGAAGAAGAATGGGAGGCGAATTAACCAACCTGTGATAATCACAGTGACATCTTTACTCTCGGCCCCCAGCGCATGAATCATGAAAGTGGCGAGCCGGTCGACGGCCGCCATTCTCAGGTTATCGCCGTATACCGACACCGAACTTGCGTCGGCAATATCCAAGATGAATGGTGAGCCTAAATAGTAAAAAAATGAAAAAATGGATTTTTCAATTTTTAACGAATTTTTCAATTTTGGAAAAAATTTTCGATTTTTGATGAATTTTTCAATTTTTTTTTACGAATTTTTCGATTTTTGACAAATTTTTCGATTTTTTTTACGAATTTTTCAATTTTTGAAGAATTTTTCAATTTTTTTACGAATTTTTTGATTTTTGACACATTTTTCAATTTTTAACGAAGGTATGTACAGATCTGAATGCTAGCCTAGTTCTTATGCCATGCCCTTTTTTATGACTTGGTGAAAATTTTTGAAATTACCTTTAATTTCATTGTTATTAAACGAAATATGAATTTTATACTGTCCAGCACCGTCGGGCGTAAAAACGACTTGGAACCGACCAGACCCCTTGCCATCTTCATAAATGTCACATGGAATTTGCCTACCATGCCGCATCACTGTTACCTAAATAATTTCTCTGCATGCCTCGATTCAATATGGATGGTTATTTTACTTGTATAGGGCCTCTACCAGCTCGACTCGTGTCTACAGTGAATTTCAATTCCTGTCCAACAAGTCCCACATCGAGACCATAGATATTGACGAGATTCGGGTCATAAACATGGCATGAGAAAGGCGATCCTCGAATGTGCTCATTCTCATAAAAAATTCCGATGCGCCATTCACCAACTTCCATTGGGGTAAAGGTGGCTGTATACGAGTTGGCTCGTCGAACAACATCACATGTATAAGAGATGCCGGTTGGGGAGATTGCCTTGACACCCACATCGCCGGAGGTTGTTCGATCGCTTTGAGCATTTATCTATAACGTTTCAATTAGCCTACTTGGTGAAGTGGATAAAGAAGCCGCAGTCCGATCTGGCAAGTTAAGCAACGTTGGGGCCCTGAGGTTCGATCCCACTAGGGCGAAAATTTCAATATACAAAAAAAACTTTCCCCAGCAAAAATTTTTTGCTTTAAGGAAAGTTTTTTGTAGATCAAAATTTTTGTCCTAGTAGGATTTAAAAATTGTTTTGGGTTATTGAAACGAAAACATGAATCAGATTTTTCGGCTTAGGCCTAAGACTAAGCCTAGCCATAAGCCTAAGCCTAGGCTTAGGCTTAGACCTAGGCTTAGGCCTAAACCGAAAATTCTGATTCATGTTTTTGTTTCAATTCGGTCCATGAAATGAAGTTTGACAATCTCTTACCACAACTTCAACAATCGACCCAACCGAACACGGCTCATTGAGCCCAGAAAACGTGACATGACCCGTATGTGCATCCTCATACGATTCTGTCATGGCTGAGCTTGAGGAGGCCGGAAAATTCTTCAGTGCCGTTTCTTCTTTTCTTTGAGTTTTTAAAATAGAATCAGGAAGCTGTGAAAATTGAGGATCTAGATTGTTGTCCTGGAGTCGAGAATAAGGTGTTCTTTCGAAGGATGAGATATGATTCGTGGTGTTGGAGGGCCTTGCTAGTCCAGTGGTTGGCGGTGGAGGCGATTGTGCCGAGCGTGAAGTAGCCGACAATACATGCAATAAGATCGGACTTGTTGGCAATTCCTGTTTCTCACACAGAATATGTACCTAAAATAGAAACTATTAAAAACTTTGAAGGTTGGTTGAAGCTTAAGTCTAAGCCCAAGCCTAAACCTAAACCTAAGCCTAAGCCCAAGTCTAAGCCTAAGCCCAAGCCTAAGTTTAAGCCTAAGCCCATGCCTAAACCTAAATCTAAGCCTAAGCCCAAGCCTAAGCCCAAGCCTAAACCTAAGCCTAAGCCCAAGCCTAAGTTTAAGCCTAAGCCCATGCCTAAACCTAAGCCTAAGCCTAAGCCTAAGCCCAAGCCTAAACCTAAGCCTAAGCCCAAGTCTAAGCCTAAGCCCAAGCCTAAACCTAAGCCTAAGCCCAAGTCTAAGCCCAAGCCTAAGTTTAAGCCTAAACCTAAGCCTAAGCACAAAAAAATTTTCCCGATTGGGTATTCCCCCTTTATTTTTTTCCCCTCTTACTTTTTTCCACTTTTGTTTCAATACAAACGTAAATATTGGTAAATAGCGTTGCCTGATTGCAAGGAATTTGTGTATTGAAACGAAAGAGGAAAAAAGTAAGGAGGACAAATAGTGCCCTAAAATGAGTTTTGTCAATATTTTGTTGAAAAAAGAGTTAACACAACAAAGACTGGAAAACGTGCTCAAAATGCCGTGTAAAAACCTGTATGTTGTTGAAGATAATAGTCCGCGCACTTTTTACGCACTCTCTTAATTTTGTGTTCACTCCACAAACAATCTTCCTTCAACACATTCAAAAAGAAGAAGACGAAGATGAAGAAATTGCGGTGTTCTTCGGTTATACAACAAGTCGCCGCCAAAAATTCTTGACATTTCTCGGTACCGGAAACGCGAAATCGATATGTCTATGAGTGAAGTAAATACCCCCCAAAATGGACGGAAGTTTAAACGGCGTGGAGATTGGAACGTCATAAAAAAATGAAAAAGTGTGTTCATTATTTAGGGAATGAAAATATAAAAATGAGATTAAAGAGCAAGTCTGGTCGGAAAAAAAGTTGTCATTTTTGTTGATATTCGGGGAAAGTTCATGAAAAATGGAGTATTTTGTTGTTTTTACGGTGAATTCTGAATCGTTGTAGTTTTTGAGAAAATTGCGTTTGAAGTTGGGGAGTTTTTGAAATTTTGTGTATTACAACGAAAATTTTTGACGAATTTTTCAATTTTTAATGAATTTTTCGATTTTTTGCGAATTTTTCAATTTTTGACGAATTTTTCGATTTTTTACGAATTTTTGCGAATTTTGACGAATTTTTCAATTTTTAAAATTCGTGAAAAATCGAAAAATTCGTGAAAAATTGAAAAATTCGGGCGAAATTTTTTATTTTTTAACACATCTTTCAAATTTTGACGAATTTTTTGATTTTTGATGAATTTTTTGATTTTTGACGAATTTTTCAATTTTTTACGAAATTTTTAGCTTTTTACGAATTTTTCGATTTTTGACGAATTTTTCAATTTTTTACGAAATTTTTAATTTTTGTCGAATTTTTCATTTGAAAATTTTGGAAGATTTTCGTTTCAATAACCCAAAATAATTTTCAAAATGGATAATTTTTGTGTTATTTTATTCGTCTCGACGAGTTATAAAAAATGCTGTATTTATTTTTTTCTAAATGTTCAAGGATTTTAAATTTTTTCTTCTCAATATACAAATTTTATTGATTCAGGGAAAAATGATCATTTACATGTTTTCGTTGTAATACACAAAATTTCAAAAATCGCCAACTTCATATGCAATTATCTCGAAAACGACAACGATTCAGAATTTACCGTAAAAATAAAAAATGCTCCATTTTTCATGAACTTTCCGAATATCAACAAAAAATGGCAACTTTTTTCCGACCTGGTTGGTCCTAGGTTACGTATGGCTCAAAAGTACTGCTCGGAGTCACTCTCGGAGAAAACGCGAGCGCTCGACCCTCAGAACTTAAAAAAATTCGAATCAAGATCAAACACCTAGAGAAAATCTGCATATATATAGATCTGTACACACCTTGCAATTGAACAGTCAACATGCGCACGATGCGAGATATGCAACGAAATTTTCACGTCCAATCGAAGATAGCCTTGTATGATGAAAAATGAATGCAAGGTAAATATCGAGAGAAATTTTTGGGAAAGAGTGTCCAAAATCAAGAGGTAGTGGAAAATTGAGCAGCTACTACGTGATTGAGAATGCACAGAAGAAGAAAGGTTCCGAAATATTTCGGATGCTATTCGTGGAATTTCTTTCTCAGTTCCGCCGAACCATGTATGGACATTATTGATGGGAGGAGATGCGCGATCGGATGAGAATTTTATGGAGAGATTATATAGCGAATGCATCATATAAAGAATAAAGAATAGAAAAATTTTAGGTCAAGCTATGCCTTTTTCCAGAAAAAATTTTTTCGCTTTTTCATCGACTTACGAAAACTGGCAAAAAAATTTTGATTTTTCGTGTCAATACACAACTTTTATTGATTCAGGGACGAATTTTCATGTTTTCGTTGTAATACGCAGATTTCAAAAATCGCTGAAGCATGAAAACGCTTTTCCGAAGCATGAAAACGCTTTTTCGAAGCATGAAAACGCCTGACCCTGATTCAGGAAATGGAGTTGGTGTATTGACGCGAAACTCGAAAAAATATTTATTTCGCTCGGGGTAATTTTTTGCGATTGTGCGCATTTTCCAGGCATGAAAAAATTATCCTGACTCTGATTCAGGGAATGGAGTTGGTGTATTGACGCGAAAAAAGACACGATTTTCGCGTCAATACACCAACTCTATTCCCTGAATCAGGGTCAAGATAATTTTTTCATGCTTAGAAAATGTGCGCAGTTGATTCCCCGCATAAAATTATCCCCAGATGGATGCTTTTCGGGCGGAAATAGAAAATTTTTCAATTTTCGCGTCAATACACCGAATCCATTCCCTGAATCAGGGTCAAGATTTATAGCAACCTCTGATTATCGTTGCAGAGATAATCGCGTTTGAAGTTAAGAATTTTCGAAATCTGTGTATTACAACGAAAACATGGACGCAATAAAAATTCGTCCCTGAATCAATAAAAGTTGTGTATTGACGCGAAAATTCAAATTTTTTTTTGCCAGTTTTTGCAAGTCGATAAAAAAAGAAAATTTTTAAAAAATTTTCGCGTCAATGCATAACTTTTGTTGATTCAGGGACGAATTTTCATTGTGTTCATGTTTTCGTTGCAATACACAGATTTCAAAAATCGCCAGCTTCAAACGCAATTTTCTCAAAAATACAACGAAAATAGATTCAGAACATGCTATAAAAACAAACGGGTTGAATGTGTCTGAATATTGACACGAAAACCCTGAATTTTACATTTTTTTAACAATTCGCTTAATTATTGGTTTTTGACGAATAAATCCGTCAAAACTCGACAAATTTTCTTTGGCGAATTTGTCGAGTTTTAGCACATTTTTCAAATTTTGATGAATTTTTCGATTTTTGAAGAATCTTTCATTTGAAAATTTTGAAAGATTTTCGTTTCAATAACCCGAAACAGACGGCATTCTTTATAACTCGATGAGACGAACAAAACGACACCAAATTTATCCAGTTTGAAAATTGTTTTAGGTTATTGAAACGAAAACCCTGAATCAGAGTTTTCGTTTCAATAACCCAAAACGATTATCAAATTGGATAAATTTGGTGTCGTTTTGTTCGTCTCGTTGAGCTATAAACGAATGCTGTCTTTGTTTTTTGAAATACATCCAAGGCATATTTAAAAAAATATATAATTCAAGTTTTCGTGTCAATATTCAGACATATTCAACCAAAATTCTTCCGAACATTAATAGCAAGAACTCGCAATTCATTTGGCTGCGCTCAAGTATGTCAAAAAAGTTGTCACAAAAGTTGCCACAAAGTTGCCCTTTGTCAAAAAAGTTCAACTTTGCCTGATTTTCAATGAAATCGTGTTTATTGAAACGATTGGTCACGTTGCAACAAATTTTATGTTTCTCGACCAATAAAATTTTATGCTCCATCACCAATCGTTTCAATAAACAAGATTTTATTAAAAATCAGGCAAAGTTAGACATTTTTTGACATGCTTGGACGCAGCCAAAAGAAATATGGAACATTTTTGGCAACAAAAAAACTATCTACTGACACAATTTGATAGATTATCTTGCTCTTGGAATTGGAAACTACTTTTTTAATCAAGAAAATGAGTAGACGCAATAAAACAGGTGAAAATTTGTTTACAAAAAAATCATCGAAATAGTAATGAGAGTCGAAAATTGATCATGTTTCAGCGTTGTTGATCTCGGACCTTGCTGTTTTCGTGTGTATTCTTCACATCTTCTTCGTCTTCTCCGAAGGACCAAATACGGCTGGGAAACAATGACCTTCAGGAAAGAGAGAATTCCTATACTCTAAACTCTCTTCTCTCCCAACTTGGCGCATAATAATATCTAGGCTGCTGCATCATTTCAAGTTCGAGTAGTGCATGTCATGGCGGAGTTGGTTTCCGGGCTATGTACAGGGTGATCCAGATGCATATACAATGGAATAAAATTCAATATTTCGGCATGGGAAAAAGATTTTCATATGCGGTTTTTTGCAAGTCGCTATGCACTTGATCGGCTTGAAATATTTTCATGATTTTTGAATAAGCCTGTGTATTAAAGCGAAAACTTGAATCTTTTTCCTTGTGAAATTTTCAAAAAATAATAACAACACCATCTTGTAGGCATCGAAAAATGGTAGTACCCTCCCCCCCCAATTTTCGTGAAAATCGAAGATACCCAAAGTTTGCTAAAAATGGCCGAAAATTGCATAAATTAACGGTAAAATATGCAAATTTTGGCCATATTAGCAAACTTTGAGTTGAAAAGGGGGTATCTCCGATTTTCACGAAAATTGGGGAGTCAGTGGCAAAGAAGGGGGAAGCTTCCCCCCCAAATCTAAAAAAATGACAAATTTTTCCTAATCGTCCCCCTTATGTTTTTGCCCAAAAAAATTCTTCTATAGGACTTCCCCCCCCCAAACCGAAACCACTTTGCGCCGCTGTGGGGGGGGGGGTACTACCGTTTTTGCGCGTCTACAAGATGGTGTTGTTGTTATTTTTTGAAAATTTCACAAGAAAAAAACTCAGATTTTCGCTTCAATATATAGGCTTATTCAAAAATCATGAAAATATTTTTAAGGTCAAGTCGATCAAGTGACTTGTAAAAAATGAAAAATCTTTTTCCCATGCCGAGATAACGAACTTGATTCCATTGTATATTCATCTGGATCACCCTGTATTTCTCGGTCAAATGCCAAACGGTACATTTCGGCGGCGTAATATAAATCGTTTCGCCAGCCGGAGGAGGAGAAAGAAGAAGAGGATGCCGGCCGAATGAGCCATTTCCGAAAAGGTGGGAGGGATCGTTTCATGACTCCAACAAACACGTACAAATTTGACCCCCAAAATTTGGTCTTAAGAAAGCCGTTTGCAAATTTCGTCTCGAATCGCTCATACAACTGGCCGAAATCTCCAACAAAAGTCAAAAGGTCGAACAAAACTGATTCAAATCTATAGTTATAAAAAGGAAGTGTTTGTTGAAAAATCGCATGTTTGATCAACGTCGTCGAAAATTTATGGACTTTATCCTATTATGGTTGTAGGGAGATTGTGATATTTAGCGAAGGAAAAAAATTTTGGAACTAGTATCGATTAGGTATCCATCCCACTGAATGTGAAAATTTTCCAAAACAATTTTGGAGCTAGTCCGGCTAGGGGGACCAAGTGACGTTCAAAAAAAATTTTTCCGATTTTCTTCTAAAAATCGATTTTTTAGGGTAATTTCTAGGCGAAAAATCGATTGCGCGCATTTTCGGAGCATGAAAAATTAAGCTTGACCCTGAAAATCAGGGTAGAACTGCGTTTCAAAGCGAAAATTTTTTCCGATTTTCTTCTAAAAACCGACTTCTTAGGGTAATTTCTAGGCGAAAAATTGATTACGCTCATTCTCGAAGCGTGAAAATGCTTCCTTGACCTTGATTCAGGGAAATAAATGTGTGTATTGAAGAGAAAATCGAAAAATTTTGAAATTTCTCCCTTAAAATCATATTTCTGGGGGTAATTTCATGCGGAGAATCGATTGCGTGCATTCCCGAAGCTTGAAAAGGTTTCTCTGTCCCTGATTCAGGGAAATGAGTGTTTTTTATTGAAGCGACAATATGTAAATTTTGGATTTTCTTCTAAAATCATTGTTCTAAGGGTTATTTTATGAGAAATCGATTCAGCGCATCACCGAAGCGTTGCGGTAGAAACATAATTTTTCAAGGACGATGGTCAAGGATGCATTTTGACGCTTCGGGGATGCGCTGAATCGATTTCTCGCATAAAATAACCCTTAGAGCGATGATTTTAGAAGAAAAACCCAAAACTTTCATTTTTCGCTTCAATACACACATCTATTTCCCTGAATCAGGGCCAAGGAAGCATTTTCACGCTTCGGGAATACGCGCAATCGATTTTTCTCTTAGAAATTACCCTAAAAAGTCGATTTTTAGAAGAAAATCGGAAAAATTTTTTTTGAACTTCACTTGGTCAGCCGGACTAGCTCCGAAATTTTTTTTCATCATCTGGAATTGAACACTCTATGGGGCAATTTTATGTGGGGGAATACGAATTTGACATTTTCGAAACGAAAAAACGCTTTCCTGATTCAGGGAAGCGTTTTTTCGCTTCGAAAATGTCAAATTTGGATTCCTCAATGTTTTTAATCTAACTAAGATAAACTCACCTTGTAATCGCCAACAAATTTGGGAATAAATGATAGCACAGCACCTTTTATGGTTCGGCTTTTTCGTAAATCCAATAAACGGTTGTCTAATGTTTGCTCGTCGGGACCCACGATAATCACGTCGAGGTCGTCCACTCGAACCTGGCTGCCCTCGGCAAATGCCAGGTCGAGATTCAGTTGTTGGTTTTGTAAACAAGTTGTTGTGATCTTCTTGCCGAGTTTGTCTTCTTGTTGAACGGATAAGAGTGCTGTGCACAGGGCCATGACTCCTAAATAAAAGGGTTTTTAGACACTATTCCTAAAATTTCTAGACGATCAGTGAGGAAGTATTGCACTTTTACGGGGTAGCCCAAAAAAGAGATTTTTTCAATTTTTGGCGAATTTTTCGACTTTTGACGAATTTTTCTATTTTTAGCACATTTTTCTATTTTTAACGAATTTTTCAATATTCTTCAAAAATTGAAAAATTCGTCAAAAATTGAATTTTTTGCTCAAAAATCGAATTTTCATTCAAAAATCGAAAAAGTGTGAGCAATCGAAAATTTTTTTCTTTTTTAATACTAAACACTATATACCCAAATGCTCAACATCAACATCAGCAATTTCATCCGCACCAACAAGTGATGCAACACCAACATCCAATGCTGCATCAAGCGCTAAAAATGATTTGTTTTATACCAAAAAATTTTTTGTTTAACCTTTTGCAACATTTCCCACCCAATTTTTCGGTTCATCAAAGACCATGCCGTCGAATCCTTCAATTTGTCCACCAACAGCTTCGACCAATCTACACAGTAAATATCCATCACTCCAAGATCTTTCGAAATCCGAAATTCGGACATCGGATAATGCCTAAAATTGACCATTTTGGGCTAGATATAACGTTTTCATGGCTATGAAAAATGTCGGCTACTTGGCGAAGTGGATAAGGAAGTTGCCTGTCCGATCTAGCAAGTTAAGCAACATTGGGCCCGCATGTTCGATCCCATGAAAATTTCTATAAAAAACTTTCCTTACAAAGAATGGAGCAAAACTTTTTTGCTCTAAGGAAAGTTTTTTGTAGATCAAAATTTTTAGTTCGAACCTTCAGACCCCAGCTACATTGGAGTCCGAAGGACCCCAAAGTTAAAACTTGCCAGATCGAACGGGCGGCTTCCTTATCCACTTTGCCAAGTAGCCGAAATTTTTCGTAAAGCTGAAAAACGTTATAAATATTTTGTGCCTACTTTTTGCACATTTTCCAACGTTGCTTGATAGCCAGGACCACCTTTTCGAACAAAATATGATAAGTAAGTAATGCACGAAAGCTCGTCCAAATCATGCGAGCTCAAATGTTCGGCGGAGATAATCGGTGGAATTCCGAGATACTTTTCGGCTAGTGTCAAGGCTCGTTGGCAATTTTGCCTCCTTAAAATGTAATTTTTGACACAAAAAATTTTGAAATTTTTTACCCATTCCTTGGATTAATATTACGCCATTCGGCACACAAACCAGGTTGACAATAATCCAAAAGAGCGCTCAAAGCTATGCCATCGTTCCAATTCGTGCGGAAATTTGTTAATTTTATATCGGTTAGGGCGGACTAAAAATACTGATCACTGTCAATCGAACGACCCCCGTAGGCCATCCGTACGACCCCCCATGACCCCGTAGACCACCCGTACACACAAAACGATTGGTGCCAAGAAGATTTGGTGTCAATGATTAACACCAAATCTGGTGAGAGCCGAAACACCACGATAGTGTTAATTGGTGAAATTAACACCAAAATGGTGTGAATTGTTGACTTTAACACCAAAAAATGGTAGCCATAAAGAAGTAACACCACCATTTTTGGTGTTACTCCTTTATGGCTACCATTTTTTGGTGTTAAAGTCAACAATTCACACCATCGTGGTGTTTCGGCTCTCATCAGATTTGGTGTTAATCGTTGACACCAAATCTTCTTGATACCAATCGTTTTGTGTGTACGGGATCGTATAGGTGGTCTACGGGGTTACGGGGTCGTACGGATGGTCTACGAGGTCACGGGGATTGTACGAGTGACTTACGATAGCACGGGGGCGTACGGGTGGCCTACGGGCCACGGAGGTCGTACGAGTAGCCTAAGAGGTCACGGTGAGCCGTACGGTTGACAGTGATCAGTACGGATCCGTACGGTTCACGGTTGACCGTATGGTTCAACTTAGGAACGCACCAAAAATCGTTTTTTCTGGTTGGCTATGAAAAGAGTTATAAGCAAAAACGTTTGCATTTCATTAAATTTTTGTAAAATTCTCCTCAATTATTGTATTTTCCCATTTTTTTGCAATTACCTGTAGCCAAGCCATGATCAACTTTTTAGGCGGTATTTTCGAATGCATAGCAATTTGATAACGCTGTACTAAACACCACACTAAGCCAAGAATAAGCTTGAGATTTCCTCCGACAATGTCATGGCTACCTAGAAAACTTTTGGCATCATGTTATGAGTAAATTCAGTGGCATAGCCATGAGGAGCTCCCCCTCCTCGTTCATGGAAAAATTTTGATGTTTACCCCCTAATTTTGACCTTTTTGGAAAAGTGCCACCCCCTCCCCTCCCGTAGTTGGGTGTCTGGCTCTGAGCCCAAGAGTAAATTTGAAAAAATTCTCACCAATGTTAACAAATTTAACTTTATCCTCGCGCAGCGCATCCAATGCCATCTGGACATTCATGAGTTTTTGAATCTCTGTCGGGTTGCTTCGATAAATCTTCCCAGTACATATTCGTTGTTGAAGGGTCTCCACGATTTGTATCAAAAGTACACCTGTGGAAAATTTAATACAGTCAACTCTCGATTTAGTGACATCTTGATTTAGTGACCCCTCCATCTATAGTCGAAATTTGTTTTTGGCTATCATGGAACTTTTTATTGAATCAGGCAACGTACAACGAAAAGAAACGTGGATCCTTATATAGCTTTTTTATGCATCCCTGCGTGGTCGTATGGACAATCAGGATTAGTTAGTACTACTACAGACTACTATTTTACTACTACTAACTAGTAATACTAATAACTACTAATAGTTAGTATTAATCCTGATTTTCCCACCATGCGACCACGCAGGGATGCATCAAAAAAGCTATATAAGGATCCACGTTTCTTTTCGTTGTACGTTGCCTGATTCAATAAAAAGTTCCGTGGTAGCTAAAAAAATTTCGACTATAATTCGATTAGTGACCTCTCCCGAGAATTTTTCCGCCAACACGATCACGCAGGGATGCGTTGCAAAAGTATAAATACAGTCAAACTCGATTTAGTGACACTCTCCTTCCGATTCGATTTAGTGACCCCTCTCTCAGGGGGTGTCACATCAAAAGTTGACTGTAATTTTGTCAATAATCAAACGTATACCATCAGATAGATCAGTCTCCAAGTCTGAGATCCGAACATTGCTGTGTTGAAGCTAAAATTTTTGTTGAAAAAGTTTCAATTTTTGTGGTTATACTAAAATTTTAAAAGGTTGAAAGAGACCAGAGACTTTGTGTAAGACATGTTGATTTTAGTGCTTAATTTGCGCAATTGTTTAATTAGTGCGTAAAGGAAGGATTTTATGAATATTATGTGTTGAGGGAAGGGATTTTTGATTTGTAGAAAGTTTCCGTGTTTAAAGGACCAGTCCAGTGGGAAAAAAGTTGCCCAATTTTTGTTGATATTCGGAAAGATCATGAAAAATGGAGCATTTTTTGTTTTACGGCATATTCTGAATCGTTGTAGTTTTCGAGATAATTGCATTTGAGATTTGTGTGTACATTTCGTTGTAATACACAAACTTTGAATTTTTAATCGATTTTTTTAAATTTTCATAAAATGAACATTGTAGCTATAATAGCTAAACGAGACGAACAAAATGACACCAAAATTATCCAATTTGAAAATTGTTTTGGGTTATTGAAACGAAAACATGAATCAGAATTTTCGTTTCAATAACCCAAAACAATGTTTAAATTGGATAATTTTTGTGTCATTTTGTTCGTCTCCTTTAGCTATAAAAAACTACTTCAATGTTCATTTTATGAAAATTTAAAATATCGATTTTTCGCATCAAAAATTTTTGTGTATTACAACGAAAACATTCACACAAGTCCAAAATTTCAAACGCAATTTTCTCGAAAACTACAACGATTCAGAGGTTGTCGTAAAAACAAAAAATGCTCCATTTTTCATGAACTTTCCCCGAATATCAACGAAAATGGCAACTTTTTTCCCACTGGTCCTTTAATAGAAATTAGATGAATTTTTTGATTTTTGACGAATTTTTCGATTTTTGAGTTAGTGGAAGAAAAAAATTATAGCTTGATGGGTGTCGTTTAAAGGTTTTCGACTATGCTGAATACGATTTTAGAAAAAATGTGGCTGGCAAAAATTGAAAATTCATTGTTAGGCATGCGATCAGGAATTTGAATTAATTCAACGAGTTATCGCTCGACCCATGTTGTAGTAAATTTTCAAATCAGGATTTTCGTGTCAATACACAGGTAAATTCGACCTGTGTCAATACTGCTAGCGTCATGAAATCGGCACCCTAATGATAAGTTCGTCGTTTTATGCTAGCCTTTACCTGGTGATTAAGCCAATTTTTAAAAGTGGTCATTTGTATTGTGATCCATTTTTGCTTCTCTTCTGATTGGCCTGAACCAAATTGAAGCTCTTCTCGAGATGTGTGGTGTTGCATTTGATCAATTTTATACTTTAAACGTTTTGAAAAACTACGAGATCATTTGATAAAAAATAAGTTATGAGCTTTTAGTGAGCAATAAAAATATGAGCCAGTATAACAAAAAAAAACTACTATAGCTATTTACAAAGCACTACTAACAAGCCGGGTATAGTATAACCAAATATCTGTTTCACCTAAAAAGATTTTTTTAATTTACAAAATAGCACACACAAAAAACAAAAAATTCATCAAAAATTGAAAAATTCGTTAAAAATCGAAAAACTCTTCAAAAATTCAAAAAAATCCGTCAAAAATCGAAAAATTCATCAAAAATTGGAAAATTTCGTTAAAAATGAAAATTCATCAAAAATCCTTCAAAAATTCATCAAAAATCGAAAAATTCATCAAAATCGAAAAATTCTTCAAAAATCGAAAAATTCGTCAAAAATTGAAAAATTCCCGAAAATTTGAAAAATTCATAAAAAATTGAACAATTTGTAAAAAAATTTGAAAAATTCATCAAAAATAAAAAAATTCGTCAAAAATCGAAAAATTCTTCAAAAATCGAAAAATTCGTCAAAAATTGAACAATTCGTCAAAATTGAAAAACTCGTTAAAAATTAAAATTTCGTTAAAAATGAAAATTCATAAAAAATCAAAAATCCTTCAAAAACTCGTCAAAAATCGAAAAATTCATCAAAATTGAACAACTCGTCAAAAATCGAAAAATTCATCAAAAATTGAAAAACTCGTCAAAAATCGAAAAAAGTAAAACAGATATTTGATATAGTAACCAAATATCTGTTTCACCTTAAAAATCTACAAAATAGCACACGAAAAAAAACAACGGCATAATGTAAATAACACAATAACACATTAGTTCCATCTCGACTTTCTTCCGAGGTTGGACAAAT
>OZJO01001078.1:10071-20460 GCA_900406225.1 Acrobeloides nanus | reverse complement strand
TTGAAAAAAACCCGTTTTCTCGAATTTCCTGCGCTTTTCATGGAACGAGAGTGGGCGCATTCTATTCCTCGTCAAAAATTGCTCCTAGGGTCTAACTGTAATAAAAATGTAAATTCATATGTAAATTCTTATGTAAATGTAAATTCTTGTGTAAATGTAAATGTAAAAATTTTTACATTTACATTTACACTTACATTTACACAAGTGGAGTAACAGGCCCCTGGTCAGCCAGTGTCCTTCCATAAATGGAATTTAAAACTCCTTTCACCAATATATTAAGATTCCTTCTTTTCAGTTATACTGGTGAAAGGAGTTTTAAAGTCATTTATGGAAGGACACTGGCTGATCAGGACGCTTTTTATCTCGAAAAAAGCGTCCTGGTCAGCCAGTGTCCTTCCATAAATGGAATTTAAAACTCCTTTCACCAGTATACTAAGATTCCTTCCTTTCAGTTATACTGGTGAAAGGAGTTTTAAAGTCATTTATGGAAGGACACTGGCTGACCAGGACGCTTTTTATCTCGAAAAAAGCGTCCTGGTCAGCCAGTGTACTTCCATAAATGTACTGCTTTTTGATGCATCCCTGTGTGGTCGTATGGCGGGAAAATTTAACTAATCCTGATGTTCCCGCCATACGATCACGCAGGGATGCGTCAAAAAAGGACCCACGTTTCCTTTCGTTTCAATGTATATATTGCCTGACTCAATAAAAAGTTCCGTGGTAGCCAAGAAAAAATTTCGACCATATTTTTGCGCAAAAAAGCACTTAAAAGCACAGCAATTTTTAACAAAAAAATAGTAAAATTTAACAAAATTCTTGAATTTTGTAACGTTTGACTAGTCGTTTCAATACCAAACTTTACTGAATCAGGCAACATTAGTCGCTATTTATACTTCCGTCGTGTAGGCTGCGGTCAAGCATGTCAAAAAAGTTGTCAAAAAGTTGTCGAAAAGTTGTCAAAAAAGTTGTCCAAAAAGTTGCCGAAAAACAAAAGGGTAGCGGGTTCGAATCTCGCTTGGAGCTTAATTTTTTGCACAACTTTTTTGTGCAAAAAAATTAAGCTCCAAGCGGGATTCGAACCCGCGACCCTTTTGTTTTTCGACAACTTTTTTCGACAGCTTTTTCGACAGCTTTTTTGACAACTTTTCGACAACATTTTGACAACTTTTCGACAACTTTTTGACAACTTTTTTGACATGCTTGACCGCAGAAGTAGCGACGCGTCGTACGACCGAACTATAAACGCTGTCGTACGATATGTCGTACAACGTGTGGTATGACATGTTGTACAACGTGTCGTACGGCAGAACTATAAATCACGCCTTAGTAAGCAATACAAATTATTGTTTATTCAGTAAACTTATATCTCCACGAGGAAGCCCTATGGGCCAAAAATTTCAAAAAATTTTATAATCAAGTCGGGTATAAGGAATCGTTTGAGCCCGGTTTCGGTGAAATCGGAGGGGCAAGTTGAGTGTTCTTTTTTAGTTGAGCTACCGCCGGCACCTGATCGCTCTTTGATTGATGATCGGGAATTAACCAAATTTGGGGTGAACGATGAGCAGCGCTTGTTCAGGCATATTTTGAGAGATTATGATTTGTCTGTTCGACCGGTGTTCAACGCTTCCAAAACGGTTATTGTTTATATGGGCTTGACTTTGACACACATTTTTAATATTGTAAGTTTTGGGCTTATCAACAACTGCCCCAAAGGGAGAGTGCCCCTTCCAGACAACTGCCCCATTGAGCAACTTCCCCCGGGGTAAACTACCCCAGTGGATAACTGCCCCCGTAGGACAACTGCCCCATTTGGACAACTGCCCCAGTGGATAACTGCCCCCTAGGACAACTGCCCCAGTGTGACAACTGCCCCCAATAGGACAATTGCCCCCCCCCCCAAAAAGACTGCCCCATAAGACAACTGCTTCTTAATGAGGCATTTGCTGTTGGGGCAGTTGTACTTTGGGGGCATTAATCCGTTAGGGCATTGGCCAAATACAATGGAAATAATCCCTTTGGACCTACTATAACCCCTTTGGACCTACAATAAAGTATGCCATTTTTAACATAACGAAAATACCAAAAAAGTGGTGGCAAGGGTTAAAATTTAAAAAAATTCGTCAATCGACTCAGTTCGACGAGCGCTTCAAAATGAGTACTATATCAATGGGTTTTAAATGTTTTCCCTATATCCGAGTGGCTAGCACACTCGAGAATTAACTCATAGGGCGTGGATTCGAGCCCGCATCCAAAAGTCATTTTTTTATTTTGTAAAAAGTCTCTACCCATGTTTGTTCCCCTACGATATAGGAGGGACATGTATATCCCCCAAACTCTGCCAATGAATGAGCTTGTCTGGTGGATTAAGATTCAAAAGAGTGAGCATTTTAGTATAAGTAGGGGTTGATATACCCTTCATCATAAAGTAAACCAATGGCAAGCAACAAGCATTTTTTTAAATGACTTTGGGGGCAGTTGTCCTATTGGGGCGGTTATCTCACTGGGGCAGTTGTCCTACGGGGGCAGTTATACGCTGGGACAGTTGTCTGAAGGAAGCAGTTGTCTGAAAGGGGCATTTTCCTGTTGGGGCAGTTGTCTGAAGGGGGCAGTTGTCTAGAGGGGGCACTTTCCCTTTGGGGCAGTTGTTGATAAGTTTTGATGTCTCTAGATGAGAAAAAGGACCAGTCCACTCTCGGAAAATATTCTATATAAAAATCATGTATTCGGAAAGATCATGAAAAATGGAACATTTTTCTTTTTTACGACAACCTCTGAATCGTTGTAGTTTTCGAGGAAATTGCGTTTTGAGTGGACTGGTCCTTTAATATCAACATTTGAATTGATTCCAGGATGAGCGGAACCAAGTTCTGGCGCTCAATGTCTGGGTGGAACAAAGCTGGCAAGACGAGAGAATACGTTGGAATCCACAGGAATTTGGAAATATTACCAAACTAACTGTTGGTGTAAGTGATTGTTTGCAAATAAAATACACGGTGTTCTACGTAACGTTACACTAACTTTGATCGAACATATCTTTTGATCCATAAAAGATTTTTCGTATAACGTTAAAGTCCGTTTCCGCCGCCAATGGGAAAAAGTCCGGGGCGATGGTCAAGTGATCTAAGGCGCCGCCCGTCCGATCTGACAAGTTAAGCAACGTTGGGCCCGCCGGTTCGATCCCACTAGGGCAAAATTTTGATTTTCAAAAAAATTTTTTTTACAAAAATTTTTCCCCGGACTTTTTTCCCGTTAGAGCGGAAACGGACTTTACGTGAGACACCCTGTGTATCCAAATTTTAAGGTGAACTATTTGTGGACTCCTGATATCGTTCTCTATAACAAGTAGTTTATAAATACAGTAATAACTCATTGGTGGTGTTTTAAGCGCGCGTGACTTTTCTCGTGGCTTTGTTGATACGAATGTTCACATCACCTTTGAAGGTGATATTCAATGGGCTCCTCCAGCCAAAGTGCATTCGATGTGCCGGCTAAATGTTGTAAGCATGGTAATTATGAGCTCTTGTTCAAACCTAATTTAGGCGCTGTTTCCATTTGACGATCAATTTTGCGTTCTTGAATTTGGCTCATGTACTACTTTTGGAGCTACTACACAATAGGGGGTCACCTACGTGAAAAAATTTTCAAAAACTTTTTTCTAAAAATGACTCCTCTGGGGGTAGAAGCATGCGGGGAATCCGAATTTGGCATTTTCGAAGCGAAAAACGCTTCCCTGATTCAGGGAAATCCTGTGTATTGAAGCGAAAATTCGCAAAAATCGCATTTTTGCGACTTTTCACTTCAATACACAGGCCTTCCTTGGATCAGGAAAGCGTTTTTTGAAAATTTTTTCACGTGGGTGGTCCCCCTCTTGTGTAGTAGCTCCCTACTTTTTAATTAGACCAAATTTAAACACCAAATTTAGGGATTTATGACCAGAAACAGTTGGATATTGAAGTTGTCGAGAGATATGATGGCAAAGCTCCATTCACCATTGATTCTTTCACTGAGAATGGCGAATGGCAAATCGTGGCGAATCGCACTCGTAAAATAGTCCGTGGCCGAAATTCGGTGTACCCCACGATTCTCTTCGAGCTGCATCTTCGGAGACGAGTTCTTTATTTCATCTATAATATTATTGCGCCATGTGTTATGCTCTCTGTAAGTGGGGTTGTGGTTTCAGATTTTATTTGTTGCAGATCCTCACAATGATGCAATTTATGCTACCGAGTGAGAGTGGTGAAAAGGTTACTCTTGGATTGACAGTCCTCTTAGCCTACTCGGTTTTCAGTTTTAATATCGCCGAAAGCATGCCCGAAACATCTGAAGTTATTCCACTCATAGGTATGTTGGAAAATTACAGGGTGTATCGAAAAAACCGGATTTTGGGCTTATTTTCGAAGCATGAAAAGATCTACCTGATCCTGATTCAGGCAATTTTCACTTCAATAACTATTCTCGCTGGGTCTACCAGTACAGGGTGTATAAAAAAACCGACATTTGAGCGATTTTTTCATGTTTTTTCGACCCGAAAATTTGTTTAAAAATGAGCCTTTAGGGCTAATTTTATGCTGGGAATCGACATTTCCAACGCTTGAAAACGCTTCCCTGAGCCTGAATCAGGGAGTCTGAGTGTGTGTATTGAAGCGAAAATCGAAAATGTTTAGATTTTCTGCCTGAAAATGACTTTCTGGGAGTAAATTTATGCGGGGAATCGATTGCGCGCATTCCCGCAGCTTGATTCGATTTAGTGACCCCTCCCTGAGGGTGTCACTAAAATCGAGAGTTGACTGTATTCTATGACTTTTTTCCCAAATTGTCAAGATTTTGAATTTTTAATGATTTATTCAAAAAATTTCAAATTCAGGGTTTTCGTGTCGATATTCAGGCCAATTCAATCCGTTTTCGGACGATTTCCGACGCCGTTTGGAAATGAGTCCGAATTTCCGGACGGCTAGCGTCATGAAGTGCGTTTCACAATTGCTAGCGTCGCGCAGCCTTACTGTAATTGTTTTGAATAAATTTTTTGAAGCAATCTATTTGATGACAATAATGGGAATTTCCGGGCTAAGTGTTTGTCTCTCGGTGATTGTCCTAAATATGCGTCATGGTGCAGAATATAAATGCAAGTATAGTAAGAGAATTGATTTCCTAGCAAATTTGTGTATTTCAGAGTACCTTCTTGGCTAAACTTCATAGCATTTCGAATTCTAGCTCGACTTGTCGGAACGAGTGGGAAAAGGCGAAAATTTCTAGGCAACGGCACTTTTATTCATCAAATGCTGACTCAAAATTTGGTAAAAGTTTCACCAAGAAATTCAACTCTATTAGTGATGTTCAAAATAGAAACAAGCACAACGGTTGTGATTTTTTATCAAATTGATTGTTTTAGTCAAATTCTATTCATGGTGGTACAATATACAATACTTATGAAGCAATTTTGAGTGAAGTTACAACTTGTGTTGTAACTTCATAACACTTGTATCATTCGAATAGAACAAGTCTTATAAGGTTATTAGCCGTGTACCGTGTGTTATAACCATTGTTCTTATAACATTACCATGTAACAAACGTTGTATTCTATTGTACCACCCAGTGTTGTCCCGTGTACACATGTGTTGTATACACATGTGTTGTATACACACGAGCGAAATCGTCGTAGGAATTGAATTTGAATTTATTTCCTTTATAGAGTTGTTATTCACGACAAAAGAAAATTTTGGGTCAATGTATTCAACTCATGAGTACTCATGTGTACACAACACTGTGTGTACACACTCGTGAGTTGAATACATTGACCCAAAATTTTCTTTTGTCGTGAATAACAAATCTATAAAGGAAATAAATTCAAATTCGATTCCTACGACGATTTAGCTCGTGTGTACACAACACGTGTACACATGTGTTTGTGTACACGTGTGTCGTGTACACAATGTGTACACAAACACGTGTGTACTCATGTGTACAAGAGACAACACTGGTACCAACCTTATAACCTATAATACAAGACTTGTACTATATGTTATAAGTTGGGATTTCCACGAATTTATCCAGATTTCTCGGGGGGGGGGAATTCTGGGGAAATCTTTTTCCCCNGAATTACTTGGTTTGAAAAGACGTTTCTCCATTTTCAAGCCTCGGTGGTGCAGTGACAAAGCAGCGGCTTCGTGGCCACAAGGTTGCAGGCTCGAACCCTGAGAAATCTGGATTGATCCAATTTCCCCGGATAAATCCGGGGACTTGTTCTATTGGAATGATACAAGTGTTGTTGACGTAACAACGGTTGTAACTTCACAAAATGGCTTCCTATTGTTATATATTTGCTATCATAACTTGAAAATTTGTTCAAACAATGTAATATTAAAAAAGGTTGTGTACCAGGCTTTGTGTTGTATCATCGTACAATTGTTGTGCTAATAATATTGAACATCACTACATTAGATTTGTAAAAATTGCACAAATATCATGATTTTAGCTTGGCGAGGGCGAAGAAACGCGCCGATTACAAGAATCAATCGAGCATTGGAATCAAGTCTCAAATATTTTCGACCGCTTCTTCTTTTGTTTTGTTTTTCTTCTGACTGCGTCCTCGTCCATTATCTTGCTCATTTTCTGTCCACGCTTTAACAACAAAACTTTGGAAGATTTTTTTTACAATTCGAATGAAAATTAAACCCATAGATATGCTTATACAGGGCGCTCAAGATGAATATAGCAACTTCTAAAAAATTCATATCTCCACAAGCATAAATCCGATTTTGATGGTCGACCACACGTTGGGTGGGGGGGGGGGGGGGGGGGGGGTCTGGGAGTTTTTTGGGAAAAAATTTTATTGAAAAAGATTTTCAGCTCGAGTTTTTAGATCAAAAATATAAAAAAGGGCTAATTTTTTTAGAATTTTTGCTCGAAAATTTCGAATTTAAAATCTTTTTCAATAAAATTTTTTCCCAAAAAACTCCCAGATCCCCTTATCCAACATGTGGACGACCATTAAAATCGGATTTATGGTTCGGAAAAATCGTAAAATTCGTCAAAAATTGAAAAATTCCGTCCATCAAAATTGGATTGATGGTTGTGGAGATATGGATTTTTAAAAGTTGCTATATTCATCTTGAGCGCCCTGTATTATAATAAACATCCTGTGTTTATTTTTTAAAGTTTGTATATAAATTTTTTGTCCATCCAATTGATCCATCTTGTTCAACTAGACCCATTTTTTGTCAATTGAATAAGAACACAGTGGTCACTCTTCTGTCTCTTGTGGGCCGAACCTGGCCACGCCTCCCACACGCCACTTCTCCTGTCCATCGTCATTAATTGTGCCCTGATCTCTGAGAGAAAGATGATTTTCTGGCGAAGAAAAGACGCCATCGCGCGACATTTGAAAATTCCTCCTGCCAGGCAAAAATGATCCTTCCCTCCAAAAACGAGAAGACATACAACACATCTACACAGTGCATGCCATTTACGAACGTTTGAGTGTGTTGGTCCGGTACTCGTTCTTATCGATAGGTAGGTTGGTTTGTCCCTCATCGGAGTGCATAGCAGCAGCACCGGGCTTGTTCCGGGAGATCGAACAGTCAAATGGGCGTTTTCGAACGAAAAAAAGACCCATAAAATTCGAATCTGGCATTTTCCTTGAATGGATAATCGTGCACTTATTGAAAGGATGATTTGCATTTTGATTTGTTTTTCAAATTTGAATTTTGTTGCAATTTTTCTTTATATTGGGTCGTTCGGAAAGTTACTGGCTTTTGCAGATTCAATCGTTTCGTTATAAAAATGACTCCTGGAGAACGTGAAATCGTCTGTGTATTGAAACGAAAACCTGAATTTGAATTCCTGAAGGAACTTTTGAAAAATTCCACCGCCAATCGATAGAGCGCGCATCGAAAAACGATAGTATCCCAATTTTAAATTTAAATTCAGGAATTCAAATTTAGGTTTTCGTTTCAATACTACCGTTTCTTTCGAAGTATCCCCAATTTTCTTGAAAAACATATTCTTCGTTTTTGAGAAAATTTAGCTCAAAGTTGGCTAGTCAATTTATGCAAATTTCGTTCATTTTTATCATACTAGATTTTCTCAAACGAAGAATTTGTTTCTCACGAAAATTGGGATACTACCGTTTTCGATGCGCGCTCTATCGATTGGCGGTGGAATTTTTTCAACAATTTTTTCTTCAAGAATTCAAATTCAAGTTTCCGTTTCAATACACAGACCATTTCATGAGTACAATCGATTCCCCGCATAGAATATGCCTCCGGAGAAGTCATTTTATAACGATACGATTGAATTTGCAAAAGCCGGTTATTTTCCGAAATCGCTAACGGTTTCGAGAGAATCGTGTGTGAAGTTGGCGAAATTTAACATCTGTGTATTACAACGAAAACATGTACGTGTATGTTTCTACAGAAAATTTTAACCTAATCGATATTAGTTTCAAAAATTTTATGCCATTCTTCTATTCCAACTTTTCATACACTCATCTTTTACTAGAGACATTTAAACATTCAAAATCTTAAAGAAATTTTTTATTCCACTTTACTTGAATTCCTGTATTTATAATCCATTAAGTTGACAGGTTTTTGAATTGCTGTTGTCCTCTGGAGATGCTATCAGCGGTAGGCATATCCACTGGCACGAGTTTTTAAGAGATTTTTGACAAAAGGTCATCTTATCTAAGACAATAACATAAACTCACTCATTTTTGTTGACTTTTATGCAAAAGTGTAAACGTCTTCTTTCGTTGATCCCGGAAAGGTTTTCGTTTATCCCGGTTTTCTGTTCGGTTATGCAATGCACTATATCGATTTGGCATTGTTTTTGGTGAGTTATCCAAAGGTCAAATACCGAGTCTGCGACCTGAGAATGGCCAAACAACGACCGACCGGGATGAACGACGCAATGAAGTCAATCACTATGAAGTAATCTTGCCGACTGTTTGATCAATTTTTGGGAATTATCCCACGCGAGATGTTGATGTAAATTGTCGAGTTCGAGATTCTTTTTTGTTGTTTTACAAAAAATGTTTCCTAGTTTGTAATAAATCAAAAACGGTTTCTCTTCAAGGACCAGTCCAGTGGGAAAAAAATTGCCAATTTTTGATGATATTCGGAAAGTTCATGAAAAATGGAGCATTTTTTGTTTTTACGGCATGTTCTGAATCGTTATAGTTTTCGAGATAATTTCGTTTGAAATTTTGAATTTGTATACATGTTTTCGTTGTAATATACAAACTTTTTTGAATTTTTAATCGATTTTTTAAATTTTCATAAAATGAACTTTGTAGATATTTTTATAGCTAGATGAGACGAACAAAATGACACCAAAATTATCCAATTTGAACACTGTTTTGGGTTATTGAAACGAAAACATGAATCAGAATTTTCGTTTTCAATAACCCAAAACAATTTACAAATTGGATAATTTTGGTGTCATTTTGTTCGTCTCATTTAGCTATAAAAAATTATAGCTACAATGGTCATTTTATGAAAATTTAAAAAATCGATTTAAAATTCAAAAAAATTTGTGTATTACAACGAAAACATGAACTTTCAAACACAATTATCTCGAAAACTACAAAGATTCAGAGCATGCCGTAAAAACAAAAAATGCTCCATTTTTCATCAACTTTCTGAATATCAACAAAAATTGGCAACTTTTTTCCCACTGGAATGGTCCTATTAAATTCTAGCGAGAAATTTATTATAAAATAAGGCTTTAGAATGATTTATGGGCGATCCTAATAGTTTTTACCTAATGAAAACTTCTATGCCAACTAACACTGCACATCCATTCAAACAAGAACCATCAACTTCTCAAGCCGGATTTTCACCCATGGGAATCTATACAGCTAGTAGTTCTACTTTACCAAACAAAATGGACCAGTGTCCTTCTTCACCCTACCCAAATTCACCACGGAGTGTTTCTCGGCTACCTCAATATGGCAACCCTTCGGCTAGCAATCATCATCCATCGAACAGAAACATGCATACTCAACTTTGGATGCAAAATCATTATTTCGATGGAAACTATCCAAGCCCAAGCCCGTCTGTGGTAAGCATTAAAAATATATTTATGTTACCGTTTTATCTGAAAGTTCAGTTTTATCTGAAAATCGACGCCTAAATGCATGAAAATGATAACTAAGCCCAAGAAACCCACTTGCCTAAGCCTTAGTCTAAGCCTAAGCCTAAGTCTTAGCCTAAGCCTTAGCCTAAACCTAAGCCTTAACCTAAGGCTTAGCCTAATCCTTAGCCTAAGTCTTAACCTAAGCCTTAGCCTAAGCTTTAGCCTAAGCCTTAGACCTAAACCTAACAAGGAAAGTTTCCAGTCGTGGTTTCTTCGATTTTGGCCAAACATGCGCCAATTTTTTACCCATGGTGGGAG
>OZJO01001076.1:0-11980 GCA_900406225.1 Acrobeloides nanus | reverse complement strand
ATGCTCCATTTTTCATGATCTTTCCGAATATATCATTTTTTCATATGGTTGTAAATTACTGAACTGGTCCTTTAAGCCTGAAACCTAAGCTAGAACCTAAAAATCTAAAACCCAATGCCTAAGACCTGAAAAACTAAGTCTAAGCCCAAAAACCTAAGCATAAGGCCTGAAAACTCAAGTTGGAAAAAGGTAAAAATTAAGAGTGTTGTAATTTGGTCGTTCCAGACTTTTATTTTGTACCGTGAATTTTGCGTGTTTAGTGTTCGATGGTTATATTGATGTCCTTGCTGAATCTTTCGCAGAGTTCGATGATCAGTATAAAGCTATGTTTGGCTTTAAATTTGATAATTCCACGTCGAAATGGATTTGGACGGATGGCACAAATATAGATTATATCAGACGTTTTCAAGTCAATGGGCAAACGACTTTTCGTTTCATTGTAAAATTTATTGAAAAGCACGCAAAATTACTTACAGAAATAACAAAATTAGCTGCTATAACTTTAATCCTGAGAAGATAAAAAATTTTTAAGAAAAGGCAAAAACTTATGGGCAGCAAGGAGACTCGAACACTAGACCGTCAGGTCATTGGTCTGCAATCAATCCACTGAACCACCCTGCTTTTTGATTGAAGGGATCATTTTTTACTTATATAGTAGTGTATATTTTTTATCTCCTAGCAGCTAACTTTGTTATTTCTAAAGAATTATCAAGTATGCTCTTTCAGAATATGCTCTTTTCGGACTTTTTGAACAAATTCATGCGTCACTTCGTGCATGTCCCTTGTTAGGAATTTGAAAGTTTTTCAATAAATTTTACAAGAAACGAAAAGTCGTTTGCCTATTGACTTGAAAACGATTATATCTACCAGCTGGACTCCAAATAAATAATTTGAAAATAGAAAATGGTTGTGGTGTGGGTTACATTACGAACAACTTAAAATGGAGGCCATTGTCATGTTCTGAAGTATGTTATCGCGATTGTTTCAGTAGATTTTCGAGATTAAAATTTTCAAAGGGATGGGCTCAAAATCATTAAGACACAGTCTCTGTAAGAGTCATCGGAGGGCTGGAACCACGATATCTGGGAATCGGATGAAACTCAGCTGGAAAGTTGTGCCTATACCCATATAGTAAAACAGCATCCGACTTTTCCGATGAGACTTTCTAACATGGGAGAAATCGGGGATAACTCAGGAAAAATGCCAATTTTACTTTTTTCGCGATATCTTTTTTCCTTGAGGATTCACTCGAAACTAACTTTATGTTTATTGTATAAAGTGCGATCGAGAATCTCCCTATATAAAAATTTTGGCCTGAAGTCAACTTCTTCGAGGAGATCTGCTACTCTTTGGTACCCCCAAAACCCACGTTTTTTTGCATTCGTGCTGGGCTATCTCCTCGAGGAGATGCGGGATGGCCCTGAAGTTTGAATATGTTTTAGCTCTAACCCACCGCAACATTTTAGCCCAGGTGTGGTTTCAATCTGAGATACACCCTAGAAGTTATAGCGGCATAGGTGATACCCCAAAATGGCCTATAGTTGAGTGCTTCAGCTTGTCGAGGCTATAACTTTTTACAGATAAGTCCTTTTGACACAGGGTCTTCTTATGAAAGCTAGTGTAGACCGTGATCTAACAAGAACCATGACCCTCCATGGCTTTATTTTGATGGTCAAAAACTTATACATTTCTTGGGTACTTGGTCCAGCTCCCTCTCCTGTGCAACTCCTCACAGGTAAACGATTTTGACGTCACAGGTAAATGGGTTTGATCTAAAACTTCTTTTAATATCTACAACCATATTTGGACTAACTTTTTGACCAAAACTATGACCATTATACGGTTTCTTTCGGTAGGTATAGTATAGGATTTTTACAGAGACTGTGTCTTAAGATCTCGAAAATTTGCGAGAGGCTCAATATTTTCTGCAATGCCCCTTTCAACCCCGCTATGATACACTACTGATTATTTACATAATAGATTATAGAATCTAAATTATGTTACGGTTATATGCAAAAAATCTCCTGCAAAAATTTACAAGAAAGAAGACTATGATCAATATTTATCCGATTTTGGTCCCACCACCACTAGCGTTTCACCAACTACAATACTGACTAGTTCCCAGAAAACAACGTCGAAAACCACCATTTTACATAGTGACTCAAGCACGGCTACTACGCTTCAACAAACTTCCATGAGTACCGTATCGGAAAGAGCGGTTGTAAATGACGATACAAGTAATACTACTCTTCAGAATACATCGGCTGATACCAGCACTTCTGCGTTTACATCATCAAGTATAGTGTCAGAATCATCCTCAAGTATTACATCGACTATGGAATCGACAACCACCGATGCAGGAGACGACCAAAATTGTAAGGTTATGGGAATTTTTTGAGCACCGCTCACCCCCTCTTTTAAAAGTCGGCTCCTCACCCCATGATTTCGAAATTCAAAATTTCCGCCTACCTCTATCCCCGAAGAAATTTTCTTAACTCTAGAAAAATTGACTGTTACAACGGTATATTCTGAATCCTCTCGATGAGAAAAGAAAACGCAAAATATATTTTTTGATAAAAATTTGTCTTTGAAAAGTTGGTCTGAGGACCGATGATAGAACCGCCCAATATATCTTGACTAAAAATCTGGCAACATTCCACTGCGCCACTGAAGTGAATCCAGATATCTCGGGCGGTTCGACAAATTTAAGCTCAAGTAAGTAAGTTTCTTCTATACGCGGCAATTTCCCTAAAAACATGACAATTTTCTTAAAATTTTAATTTGCCTATTATGCATAAAACGAAACGTCGAAGTTCTCTTTTGGATCTCTTTTTGGATGTTGTTTTCTAGGATCGCTGGGAGCCCAAAAATCTTGCATTTTGAAAAAGTGCCAATTTTTGGGCCCCATACGCTTCTAGGAAAAATTGTTCAAATGAAGCCCTGGGGCCTTGATGTGGGTTTATTAGATTGAGGTCCCATCAACATTTTAGAAAAGAAATTAGGTTTCTAGCTTTTAACTGTAAAGCTCGGCCCCCTGTTGGGCCCCCACCAGCCCGCAGCCCCATTTTCGGAGCCTGCTTTGAACAACACAATCTGAGAAGCCTTACGCGCCCATCAAGTCTAAAATGTAATTTTACTATTGTAACAGTCAATTTTGCTAGAGTGAAAGGACCAGGCCACTCAGTTACAATCATATGAAAAAATGATATATCGGAAAGATCATAAAAAATTAAGCATTTTTTGTTTTTATGGTATCATCTGAATCGTTTTCTCTATCGAGATCAATGCATTTGAAAATATGAATTTGTGTACATGTTTTCGTTGTAATAATCAAACTCTTTTGAATTTTTTGCGGAAAAAATCGTGAAAAAAGAGCATCAATCGACAGAGAATTTTATGCTGAACAACTTTGCTAATTGGAGTTTGCGTAAAGAATTATTTTCGCCGATTAAAAATGCAAAATAAGTTTAAATTCATGCAGGGTTTTCGTTTAAATATACAAAAATTCAAAAATTTAAACTTATTTTGCATGTTTGATCGGAGAAAATATTCTTTTATGAAAAATTCAATTAGCAAAGTTGTTCAGCATAAAATTCTCTGTCGATTCATGCTATTTTTTCACGATTTCCCCGCAAAAAATTCAAAAAAGTTTGATTATTACAACGATAACATGTACATGAATTCATATTTTCAAATGCATTTATCCCGATGGGGAAAACGATTCAGATGATGTCGTAAAGACAAACAATGCTCAATTTTTCATGATCTTTTCGAATATATCATTTTTTCATATGATTGTAACTGACTGGCCTGGTCCTTTAAGACTCTTTTTAGCAAATTTAACTATTCTCTTTGTTTGCATCGCACTGGCATTTATACTCTTATTTACCATAGCCATAACAACTGTTGTATTACTTATGAGAAAATACAAATTAAAAATCACGAAAATGAGGTAAGTTTAAAAGGAATTTTTACTCAAAAATCAAATTTTGCTCAAAAACCGTAAAATTCGATTTTTGAGTTGTTACTACTTCCTAGAAATTTTCTCATAAAATTTTCTTCACTCATCCCCCTCCAATAAAGTTTTGGATTCAAATTTCCCGCTCTCTTTTAGCTTCTACAACACCATATTAGCTAATAATTTAACAAACAACTCCAACCCTATAGAATCTCGGCATTCGAATCTCGGAGAAATTCCGGAAGAAGATTTGCGCATAGATAGAAAATCGATACTAGGAGCGGGAGAATTTGCTATCGTTTATACTGGCTACTTAAAATCTTCCAGTCAAGAGCTGAGACGGTTTTCTGGAAATCAAATTGCTAGAATAGCTCAGAAAACTCATGCGTTGCCTCAAAAAGTTGCAGTGAAGGTTGAAAGAACTAATAAGAGGTAGTACAACTCCTAGAGTTCTCTTCCTGCTAACAAGGGACCCACGCAGCTTGAGAATTTTCAAATTCAAGATTTTTTCTTAAATTTTATGCCAAACGAGTAACATCCTCTTTGAATGGCCAGAACTGTTGCGAATTCTTTCGACCCAGCTTATAGAGGGCACAAGGTTCGAAGTAGCCGGTTCTCTAGAAAGCTCAGCATTACAGAGTAAAAGATATTATTGGTGAAATTGAAGGTTGGTACTTCGGGTGAATAGAGGATGATTGACGTGAGTTTTTTAGCCATGATTGAAGTAACTCGACTTTACGATTCTTGTATTTCGGTTGAATTAGGATATGCTTTCGACTTTTCTGATCATTCGGACGACGGCGATGAAGAAAATGAAGCAAAATTTCCAGCCAATTCTCGAGGATTCTATAAGTATTCAAAAGATGAAATGGGAAGGATCTTCAACTTATTCTTTGAGAACAAGTGGAAACTAGAGACTAAAAATTTACTTCACAAGTAAATTAAACACGTTATTCAACATGCACCTATGGTTGAGTGGATAGAGCGCTCGCTCCATCAATCTCATCTCATTTTTTTTGCACGTTGCAGGTCGATTCCGGCTGGAGACAAAAAAATTTTATATTTTTTTAATGCGTTCTATTAATGCTAGAGCTATGATGAATTGGGGTTTTTCATTTTGTGTCATATAAAGTCGTTTGGCATAAAATTTAAGAAAAAATCTTGAATTTGAAAATTCTTAAGTTGAGAGTCTCTTGTTAGCCGTAGGCTTAGGCTTAGCCTTGAACTTAGCCTTAGGCTTATGCTTAGCCATAGGCTTAGCCTAAGGCTAAGCCTTTTTCAGGGAAAATCTGAAAAGATGTAAGTCCGATTTTCAGAAAAATATTATATCATGAAATTGAAATCATGAACAAACTCGGCTATCATGTTCATCTTTTATGCTTAATCGGCTATCTGACTTCGACCGATCTCCCAACGATAGTCCTTGAATATTGTGTCAACAAGGATTTATTGGTATATCTTCGAAAAAATCGAGATTCTTTACCAAGGACAACAAAAATATTAATCTCGTTTGCTTGGCAAATTTGCGATGGAATGGTAGCTTGAACTTTTTGTCGATTTTCCTTCCATATTTTCAGGTCTATCTAAGCTCCAGAGGCTTTATACATCGTGACTTGGCTGCTAGAAACATTTTTCTAACAGATGAGATGGTTGCCAAAATTGGAGACTTTGGTCTATGTGAAAAAATTAATGGTCCAGCTCGAATTGATCTCCCAGAAAAGCTCCCTATTAAATGGATAGCTATAGAAAGTTTGAAGGAAAAAGTTTATTCTACGAAAACAGATATGTAAGCTCTTATGATTCAGCCCTATGACCATTTTAGTTGGTCGTATGGAGTTCTCCTGTATGAAATTTTCACTCTTGGTGGAATTCCTTATAAGTCTATTGAAAATGATGCTCTACCGAGATATTTGTACGAAGGGAATCGACTGGAAAAGCCTGAATTGTGTTCAGAGAAAATGTAGGCGTTGATCATTTGTCATACTGATGATTTTAGATATAACTTAATGGCTTCGTGCTGGTTCATGAATCCAGGTGAAAGGCCGAGTTTCGAAAATTTGAAAAAAGTTTTGGGCAAAATTCTTGAAGCCGATTCAAGTTATGGATATATCGAACTGACGAAAAATTACGGAATAGTTTATCAAAAAACTTCTTCGTTGAGCTAGCGCCAAACTGTATAACATAATTATTGGGGTGTTCCAAAAGTTTTTACACTCTCACTTTTCACTTTTTTCAATTGAAAAAAGTGAAAAGTGTTGGAACACCCCAATATATATTTTTCGTCATAAAAGTTTCGGCCGATTTTCAGATACATTCTCATCGCCTTTTTATCCCTCTTTCCACTAGAATATTGGTAGGTCAAGTCGTTCGGGGGACACCCGCCAACAATGGTAAATCGCTCGTTGAATTCACCCATTTCATTTGGATTAGGATTAAGCTTAGGCTTAAGCTTAGGCCTAGGCTTAAACTTAGGCTTAGGCCTAGGTTTAAGCTTAGGCTTAGGCCTAGGCCTAGGCTTAAGCTTAGGCCTAAGCTTAAGCCTAAGCTTAAGCCTAGGTCTAAGCCTAAGCCATAGATAGAAAATCGATACTAGAATTTGCTATCGTTTATACTAACTACTTAAAATCTTCCATTAAAGAGCTGAGACAAAAAAGTAAACCAGAAGATCCACCAGGAACTGTAAGAATTAAGAATGTTGTTTGCCTCGAAACTATTGAATTGTAAACGATCTCGACACATGCCTATGGATAATTGGAAGGCTGGGGCGGGTGCTCACCTGCAAATACTTAATTTTGTGCAGCTTTATAGTATCAAAATTTTGATAGTATTTGCATACAGTATATGCCATAGCTGCAAATGGTATATATGAGCCCGTTTGATGACCATGCTCAAACAGTTATGGGTAAGCCTTTGTAACATAAACCGCGGTCATCATCAACCCCATACATTGAGCATTCAGAAAGTTGTTTGGTTTAATGTTATATTTTTTTTATCCTATAAAGATGGAAGTAGCGAGGTCGAGCGATTATTAAACTATCACTTATATACTTGCATGTTTGTGTTTCAAGTTGACTAAGGCCGGCCGCAAGTTATCGTCGTACTTTGGTGTCGTACCGTTGTACCTTTCTGTCGTACCGTGTTACGACAAAAAGTATGACAACTTGTGGTCTCGAGTCGTACTTTTTTGTGTATTTTGAATGAAAAAGTACGACAACTTGCGGCTTCATGCGGTGGTACGACAACTTGTGGCCGGCCTAATTTGTTTTTTCAATAAATTTGATAAATTGTTAATCTAATTACTTTTTTTAAGTACTCCAAAAAAATTTTCCACGTCACATGTTTTGATTTCGAACGACAAAAAATGACAATCTTCCTTAAAAAACGCAGTGTAATAGCAAACAACTTCTTCTTTGTTTGCAGGACTTGTATGATCGTACAGTTTCTGCACAAATTCCTATCAAAATATCAGTTTCAATTAACTTAAAACCCATCCAAATTATTATAAGGTAGCGCCATACATCTTACTTAGGCGCCATTAAACTTCTTAAAAATATAAATCTTGATTGTTTTTGTAAAGTTCACGCACAGAAACCCGGAACTAAGATGAGCTTATGAATTGGTTTGATAAAAAAATTGTCTCTGCCTTAAGATGTTTTGACGTGCGCTCGACGGTCAAGGACCCTTTATATAGGATGTAAATTCCCTGTTAAGGTATGATTTTGTCGTGGGTTTGAATTGAGATAGTGGGGTCAAAAAAATTTCTTGTATTCAAAATGAAGTATTTGATTGTTTTCGTTTTGGTAATCAGTATTTTTATTTATGCTAGTGCAGAATTGGATGCTAAAAAAGTGGAAATAGACTCTAAAAAGTTGGTGAAATTGTTTGGTGGAAGAAGATTAAAAGGTAAATAAGAAGAAATTTTTGTTTTGAAGTCTTTTGTGAAGATGTTTTAAGAGGACACTATTTCTTGTGCGTTTTCAAGGTTGTCCTTAAAACATGGTAACTTTTTTCCCTAGTCCAGTGGGGAACAAAGTTACCATGTTTTGTTGAAATTCGGAAAGTTCATGAAAAATGTAGCATTTTTTCTTTTTACGACAACCTCTAAATCGTTGTAGTTTTCGAGAAAATTGCGTTTGAAATTTTGAATTTGTGTACAAATTTTCGTTGTAATATTTTAAATATTTTTTTAGAATGCAAACCAGGTAATGAAAGCGATTGTCTTAAAGGCTTTAAGTGTTGTGCCTGGAGGAGACTTTATCAATGCTTCCCAGAACACTGTCCCGAAATGATATAAGCCGCATAATTTACTGCCCAAATTTTTGTATAGTTTGTTATATTTGTATATTCAGATGTATTAAACATTTTAATAAAATCTTATATTATTATCGTTGCCTGAAAATCAGGGGCTTTTCGTGTCGAAACTCAAACTTTTTTAAAATTGAACCAATTTTACGATGTTTCCCCATGGAAATTTTTTATTGATTCCTTCGCTAATCGATTTCCCGTATCAAAAAACGGTAGTAGTGGTATACCAAAAATAATGTATTTTCGCATATGTTTACTATCCTGAATCAGGGAAGGTCATTTTTGCCAAATCTCCGACTCATCTCACCGAGCGCTTTCGTTTGAGTACTATAACATGGGATTTAAAACTAAAAACGAGTTTTCGTGTCAATACATAGACTTTCCCTGATTCAGAATAGTAAACATATGCGAAAACACCTTATTTTTGGTATATTACTACCGTTTTGCGATACGGGAAATCGATTAGCAAAGGAATCAACCAAAAATTCCCATGGGAACATCGTAAAATTGGTTCAATTTAAAAAAGTTTGAGCTTCGACACGAAAAAACCCTGATTTTCAGGCAACGGTAATCACTTTTTCAGATTCCTTGTGATTCTAGTTGTGTATTTTCTAGTTGAATAGTAACCGTACAGTTTTTATTAAAAATTTTTATATATCTGAATATACAAAAAAAAACAATATACATAACAAACTATACAAAAATTTGGCAGTCAATTATTGTGGCTTATATCATTTCGGGACAGTGTTCTGGGAAACATTGATAAATTCTCCTCCATGCACAACACTTAAAGCCTTTCAGACAATCACTTTCATTACTTGGGTTGCATTCTAAAAAAATATTATTATTTTGGGTTATTGCAACAAAAACATGAATCAGAATTTTCGTTTCAATAACTCAAAACAATTTTCAAATTGAATAATTTTCATGTCATTTTGTTCGTCTCATTTAGCTATACAAAACTGCTACAATGTTCATTTTATGAAAATTGAAAAAATCGTTTTAAAAATTCAAAAAGTTTGTGTATTACAACGAAAACATGTAATTTCAAACGCAATTTTCTCGAAAACTACAACGATTTAGAGGTTGTCGTAAAAACAAAAAATGCTCCATTTTTCATGAATTTTTTGAGTATCAACAAAAATGGCAACTTTTTTCCCATTGGACTGGTCCTTTAAGGACTACTTGGAACGCTCAAGAAAGTATCTCTTAAAACATTTTCACAAAAGATTTCAACTTTTTGATAAAAACAAAAATTTCTTCTCATTTACCTTTTAATCTTCTTCCACCAAACAATTTCACCAACTTTTTAGAGCTTATTTCCACTTTTCTAGCATCCAATTCGGCACTAGCATAAATAAAAATACTGATTACCAAAACGAAAACAATCAAATACTTCATTTTGACAAAACAAGAAATTTTTTCGACCACACTATCTCAATTCAAATCCACGACAAAATGATACACTAACAGGGAATTTACTTCCTATATAAAGAGTTTTTGACAGTCGAATGATTACGTATGTCAAAACATCTTAAGGTAGAGACACTTTTTTTGTCAAACCAGTTTATAAGTACATGTTAGTTCCGGGTTTTTGTCTGTGAACTTTACAAAAACAATCAAGATTTATATTCTTAAGGAGTTAATGGCGCCTAAGTAAGATGTATGGCGCTACTCTAAAATAAATTGGATGGGTTTTAAGATAATTGAAACTGATATTTTGATGGGAATTTGTGCAGAAACTGTACGATTACACAAGTCCGCAAAAAAAGAAGAAGTTGTTTGCTACTATTGCGTTTGGTAATCGCTCTTTGAATTCACCCATTTCATTTGGGTGAATTCAATTAGTCTTTGGTTTAGGCTTTGGTTTAGGCCTAAGCTTAGGCCTAGGCTTAAGCTTAAACCTAGGCTTATGCCTAAGCCTAGGCCTAAGCTTAAAGGATCAGTTCAGTAAGTTACAATCATATGAAAAAATGATATATTCAGAAAGATCATAAAAAATTGACCATTTTTTGTTTTTATGGCATGTTCTAAATCGTTGTAGTTTTCGAGAAAATTGCGTTTGAATTTGTTACAAGCTCTTCGTTGTAATACACAAACTTTTTTGAATTTTTTGCGGAAAAATCGATTTTTGCATCAATCTTTTAAATTTACATAAAATGAACATTGTAGCAATTTTTTATAGCTAAATGAGACGAACAAAATGACACCAAAATTATTCAATTTGAACNAATTTGAAAATTGTTTTGGGTTATTGAAACGAAAACATGAATCAGAATTTTCGTTTCAATAACCCAAAACAATGTTCAAATTGGATGATTTTGGTGTCATTTTGTCCGTCTTATTTAGCTATAAAAAATTGCTACAATGTTCATTTTATGAAAATTTAAAAGATTGATGAAAAAATCGATTTTTCTGCAAAAAATTCAAAAAAGTTTGCGTATTACAACGAAGAGCTTGTACACAAATTCAAATTTCAAACATAATTATCTCGAAAACTACAGCGATTCAGAACATACCGTAAAAACAAAAAATGCTCCATTTTTCATGATCTTTCCGAATATATCATTTTTTTTTCATATAATTGTAACTTACTGGGCTGGTCCTTTAAGCCTAAGCCTTACGAAATTAGATATTTAGAAATGATTGTTTCTTAATCCTTTTACATGTTGAAAAACTTAATTTTAAAAAATTTATTATCCACCCAAATGAAACGGGTGAATTCAACGAGCGATTTATCACTGCGTTTTTTATGAAAGATTCTCGTTCGAAATCAAAACATGTGACGTGGAGAATTTTGAGTTGTACTTAAAAAAATAATTAGATCAACAATTTAACAATTTATCAAATTTGTTGAAAAAACAAATTAGTCAATTTGTGAAGTACAAATATTTTATATTATATAAACAACCTATTCTTGTATCCGTACGTCAAATTTTTGAACAAAATAAAAAAATTAGGAGGTTACCCTCTAAAAATTGAAAAAATTCGATTTTCAAAAAAGTTCTACAAATCGTATGATTTTTTTATTTTCGCGGGTTTTTGACTTTTTTGTCCTAGAACTCGGGAATATGGTCAAAAATTGCTTACAAAGAACAGACCTTTTTTGGGTTTTACCCTCGTATAGGGGTACCTTCCTGTGATCTAAATCAAAAAATTCCTTCAGATTCGAGTTCTCCATCTCGAAAAACCCCCGACTACAAAATTTCAGCCAATTTGAACAACTCGGTCTTGGTAAAGACTCTAAATGCACCTCTAAATGTCTTGACTTGAGTCACTAGGTCGAGATTTGAGTCTCGACTATGCTTGAATGTGTCTGAACATTGGCACGAAAACCCTGAATTTGAAATTTTTCAATTTTCATTTTCCAAAAGTTTTCATGGAAAAATAATAGCGTCATCGTGTTCATCGCCTAAAATTACCCCTATATACCAAAAATTAGCCAATTTGGTAAAAAATTTTCGCTTCAATAAACCCACCCCATACCCTGATACACCTTTAAGTTTATAGTAATTTGAATTATGTTGCCTGATTCAATATTAGTTATTGAAAAATTTTTCGCTTCAATACACTCACTCATACCCTGATTCAGGTTTAGTTATTGAAGCGATTTAGAACATTAGACAATTCAAAATTTTTCTATTTTGTACTACTACTCCCTTCATATGTTTGACGATAAACAGTTTCAAACAAGTTCTCTCTTAGCTCATTTTCGCA
>OZJO01001075.1:0-25991 GCA_900406225.1 Acrobeloides nanus | reverse complement strand
ACTATAACTTTCGCCACGTTGCCAAAAAACTATAACTTTCGCCACGTTCGTGTCAATATACATATTTATTGCAAATCAGGCAACTCAATTAGTCTGAAATTAAATATGTTTATTGACACGAACGTGGCGAAAGTTATAGTTTTTTGGCAACGTGGCGAAAGTTATAGTGCCTAAATTTTCCTTTACAGTTACACCGTAAAAAAATTTACAGTTACACTGTAAATTTTGCTGTAAATCTTTTATTTTAAAGGATCAGCGAATGAGATCTCGAAATCGCGTAGGAAAACCTATTTTTTTAATACTGATGACCACATATAAAAAATAAAACAATTGGTAAAGCTATTTTTTTGATTGGAATTATTTCCATCAAAATATTGCTCTTTTTTTACTCAAAATTTATAGGTGTGTCCTTTATCCTTTAAATAAAGGACATTATGGGACTCTGTGTACTTATATAGAATACACCCACTGTGGGATCAAAAAAATTGTTGATGAATTTTTCGATTTTTTTTAAATTGAAGAGCCAAAAATGGGCAAAATTGCGCAAAACTCACGCTCTGTGAGCTTGCATTTGCCTTTTTGTAATTAAAAAACGTAGCAAAGTTTATAGTGCCAAAATTTACAGATCTGTAAATAATTTACAGGAAAATTTACAGTTTACAGGAGATGAAGAAGAGGCCCCTGTGAGGGGATGCTTTAACAACTTTTTTATTTGGAAAATAATTCACTATCCGGGGATCGGTCCCTCTCCGTTTAAGATGAATTTTGCGCCACTTACTCCTGCACCATCGGCGTTAAACTTTTTCTCGTTGCGGGAAATATCTTTATATATAGTTTGTTTCCCGGTGTGATACCAAAAAAGTTCTCTAACGATGACCTAGTGGTTCAAGGCGCTGGACACCAATTTGAAGGCGCAGGTTCGATCCCCATCATGTCGATTTGCGAAATTCTGAAAAAATTGTGGTTTTTCGGTATTCGAAAAATTGCCATAACTTTGACAGATCAACATTTCAGGGAGGTATTGCACAAAAGTGTAAAGTGCATTAAAACGCGAAAAATGTTAACACAAAAGTGCAAAGTGTGAAATTTGCAGTTTTTTAGGGTTAACTCTAAAAAGGGTGGGGTGGAGCAAAACTAAAAAGGGTGAGGCTTGTTTTTTGGGTTTATAAAATTATGGTAAGCAGTTCTAATTCTAAGAACATCATATTCGACCGTAGTTCTATTCGCTAAACATATTCCCGAGGTGCTCAGAATTTATGAGCTATAAATTTGTCACTTTTATGCGAAATTTAGGCGGTATAAAAAGGGTGACTTTTTTAGATTAGCGAAATTTGCCACCATTTATATATATTCGGAAAATTCGTGAAAAATGGAGCATTTTTTGTTTTTACAGTAAATTCTGAATCGCTACCGCTGTCGAGATAATCGCGTTTGAAGTTGGCTATTTTTTGGAATTGGTTTAGAATTTGAATTCCCGCCAAAACCCTGATTTTCAATTTTGGCGGGAATTCAAATTCTAAACCAATTCCAAAAAATAGCCAACTTCAAACGCGATTATCTCGACAACGATAACGATTCAGAATTCACTGTAAAAACAAAAAATGCTCCATTTTTCACGAATTTTTCGAATATATATAAATTGTGGCAAATTTTGCTAATCTAAAAAAGTCACCCTTTTTATACCGCCTGAATTTCGCATAAAAGTGATAAATTTATAGCACATAAATTCTGAGCGCCTCGGGAATATGTTCAGCGAATAGAACTACGGTCGAATATGATGTTCTTAGAATTAGAACTGCTTACCATAATTTTATAAACCCAAAAAACAAGCCTCACCCTTTTTAGTTTTGTTCCACCCCACCCTTTTTAGGGTTAACCGTTTTTTAGTGCACTTTACACTTTTACTTTTGTACAATACCCCAGGCCTCCAAATTTGCACCAATCCTCCCCCTAAAACCCCCACCCGAACTTTTCATGAGGAACATTTTTCGCGTTGACGAGAAATTCTGAAAAAATTGTGGTTTATCGGAATGAAACGTTGATCTGTTAAAGTCATGGCGATTTTTCGAATACCGAAAAACCACAATTTTTTCAGAATTTCGCAAACCGACATGATGGGGATCGAACCTGCGCCTTCAGATTGGTGTCCAGCGCCTTGGATCACTAGGCCATCGTTAGGGAACTTTTTTTGTATCACGCCGGGAAACAGACTATAAATTATTTATTTTAAAAAATCAAACTTTAGGTATAACTTACTTTGGCACCCTTTTTACTATTAACTTCACCACTGTAGTGAATTATTTTGCCCTCGCCTTCATAGATTGCCCAATGCTAAAAAAATCTTTATAACTAAAACAAAAACTCAAAATTTTTTCAAACTTACACAATAAATGCAAGTGCGATTGAATTCAATCAAATCGCCGGGCAGAAGCCTTTTCATCAAATTTGAAGGGTCGTTTTCCCATGATGTTATGAGAGCAAAATTTGGAAAATTCTCTTGTTTAAAAAGAGAATTTTCCAAACGTGTAAAGCCAAATTGGCGAGTAAGAGCCAAATTGGCGAATAAGATAAAAAATAAAATTAAGAGTAATAATATAAAACAAATCCGCAAAAATATGCGGATTTGTTTTATCATTTTGTCAGCGAACTTAAAATTCAATGAGTAACTCAAAATTAGTATGTGCTTGTCTTGCTTCGGGGCGATTACCTAAGCTGAGATACCGATGGTTCTAAAGCAGAAAGGTTACATAGGCTAAATAACCTGACACCCCTGTTCGGGCTATTTTCCCCCAAAAATACCAAAAACTGGGAGCGACGAGTTATTTTGCACAAAAATACCAAATACTTGACAATAGTAATTGGTATCTTTGAGCAAAATAGCCCGCTACCTCCAGTTTTTGGTATATTGAGGCAAATTAACACAAATAGAGGTGTCGGTTTATTTTGTCACATTCTGTATAGGTTAAAAGAATCAAATCAAGACACGAACTATAGTAGCGAAAAAAGTTTCTCAACGCCTATGAAAAATGAAAAAACTCATAACTGTTCTTTTTCTGATCTTTTTATAGCCCAGAACGATAAAGCGCATTTGGAAACCACACATAAAAATGTATAAAAAACACAACTGGAAGGAGACAAGCGATGGAATGGAATGACGAAAAGAGTTATCAATTTTTCGAATAGTTCAAAAACATCGTTAGGAAAATATAAATTTTGTGTAACTGAAGAAATTGTTTTTAAACGATATAATTTTAGATAGAACACAAGCTATTTCTTTTAAATCGGATGTTTTAGCATAATATTTTTGTCAGGGCCAATATCATGTCCAAGGGCCTATTGTACAAAAAATGAAAAATGCGATGAAATTTTCAATGACTGCTAATAAGAGCTTTGAAATTTTAAAAATGCTTCATTTTTCATGAACTTTCTGAATATATACACCTTAATCAATAAAAGTTGTGTATTGACGCGAAAATTAAAAAAATTTTCATCGACTTACAAAACTGCCAAAAAATTTTGAATACACAACTTTTATTGATTCAGGGACGAATTTTTCATGTTTTCGTTGTAATACATAGACTTCAAAAATCGCCAACTTCAAACGCGATTTTTTTTTCTCGGCAACGATAACAATTCAGGGGTTACCATAAAAACAAAAAATGCTCCATTTTTCATGAACTTTCCGAATATACAACTTTGTGTTTTTCCGAGTGGACTGGTCCTTTAAAGTCATATTTTGATTTGTATTTTGTGGTGCTGGGGTATTGTACACATGTGCTTGGGATGGGAGATGACTGATTTTTCAGGCTTCAGTCTATTTTGGGCAGGGGCTATGCCCTTCTTTTTGGCCATTCTCTGGAGGCGTAAAATAAACTATTACACAAAATTTGTAATTTGAACAACAAAAAATTTTAACCTATAAAATTTCAAAATATATAGTAGGCGTTTTTACGAGTAAATGTTCAAAGCTCTTATTAACAGTCATAAAAAGAAGGGTAGAAAGATTCAAACTCTTTGTTGAACGCCACATAATTTGATAATTTCTTATCAATATTGAACCACTCAGGCTATAGCTAATTTATTAATTATTGAAACGAGAGTAACGTGTAAAAAAGAGCCAGTCTTTGGCCCAAATTTTTCGTACTCAAGAGCCGTCTGAATGTGAAGAAGTGGAATTCGATGAAGATGCCTGGACAAGTCATCCAGCGATATTTAATAAAGTACCTCGTTAATTGTTGTATAATTGTATTTTTGTTGTTGTTACCTTGTTAAATTTTGGCAATGTTTTTACGAATAAAAAGAGCATAAAAGATGGTTTATTGGATGAAAAACTTAATTGTGGTTTGGAGAAACCTTTTTCAGCAAAATCGAATTCCCTCGATATACGATACCCCCAGGAGGTGTCACTATATCGAGGAATAACTTTATGTCATTTTAAAAGAGCTGCGATGTCTTTTGAAATTTAAACTGACCCAAAACAACCCTTACATAAATTTTATAGAGGAAAATTAGCTCTAAAAAATGGTATAGAAATCATCAAGATTCATGCCGTATGTATGCCATATGTTGAGGTCGAAAGTTTTTAAGCGTTTTTTGTCATTTTTGCCCGCAAATACCACTAGAAAAATTTCAAAATCAAAAAATAACGACGGGAATCTATTTCCTGCTCAGAAAAAACCTCCTATATAGGGTGATTCCAAATTTCGTGGACACTGTTTATTTCGATATAATTTGTTGAATATTTATCAGAAAATCATCCATTTAGGGGTAATTTTATGCAGAGAATCGATTGCACGCATTTTAGAAGCATGAAAATTTTTATCTGACCCAAATTCAGGAAAATTTCACTTCAAACCTCACAGCCTTTCATTATATCATAGGTCGGCAAGGGGGGAGCCTCCCCCTGACTCACTACGCACGAGCTCAAATTTCAAGGGGGGACCATGCACTCATGGCCCAAAATTGAGGGTGACCACGCATAGACCCCGCTGAACATATGAAGTGGTCCATAAAAATTGGGTGTCAGAAGACTAAAAAAAGTCGTTTTTTTGGTGGAGGTGGCGGGGGACCACCTCATTGGGAGTCCCCCCCCCCCACCTTGCCGACCTATGCATTATATAGAGCTTTTTGGATTTTTTTCTAAAATCATTTTCATGGGGTAATTTTATGAAATGAATCGATTGTATGGTAGGATCTACAAGGACCAATATACTTGCTGGATTCGAAAGTGCGCATCAATGCGTCCTTTTATACACAAGAACTCGATCGTCTGGCTGAAGCAGTCCATCAAAAGAGGCCTGACAAGACCAAGATCATCCTACAGCATGACAACGCTAAAACTCATACTGCAAAGCTGACCAAGGCCAAAATTCAGAAGCTTGGTTGGGAAGTTTTACTCCATCTTCCTTATTCAATGGACCTTGCGCCATCGGACTATCACCTTTTCCGGGACCTACAAATTACCCTTGAAGGTGTGCACTTCAATGATGAAGAAAAAATATAGCTTACGAACTATTTTGACTCCAATCCCAGAATTTTCTATGATAGAGGCATCCGCCATTTGCCTACACGTTGAGCGAAGGTAATCCAAGAAGCATAGACTTGTTTTTAAAACGATAAACTTTGTTATCCCAGGGGTACCAATCCTGCTGATGTTTTCAGAAAAGTGCTGATTTTGAAATGTCAAATCTGGCAAAATGCTGATTTCTCAGTGTCAAATCTGATTTTTGAGATGCGAAATTTTGTAAAATTTATAAGAAATATAATGGGAAAATTAGCAGCATTTTGCTGATTTTTGTTCCTAAAATCTGAATTTTGAAGTCAGATTTTCTGATTTTGAAACAAATGTTCTTGGCATCCCTGGTTTATCCCTTTTTCAGCGAACGATAAAACCCCATATTACTCTTAAATTTTCTCGAAAAAAAGTTTATTTAAACGAAAGACAATAAATTAAAGTCGAAACATTGAGCAAATTTGTTTAATTGATGACCCGATGAGTGTTACAATATGAAGACAAATATATTCCACTCAATTATGAACGCTGATTCTCGGCAAAGTTGATGAGGTACCATTCATCAAATTATTCGCGGTGCTATCTACCATGTTAGAATAGCTATTACTGTTATTAGTTATGCCTTTGAATGGTTGGGGTTGTTGCATCCTAGGCACTGAACGACTGTTTCGTATGGCAGACCTTCTCATATAAGCTGGTGATTTGAAATGGGAACGAGTTGAGGTAGCCGAAGCCTTATGTTGGCGCATTCGACTTGGCAATAAATAGATTTCGACACTACTAAAAAAATTTCTTGGCCCGTTTATCTAATAAGTTGCTGAAAAAAATTGGTAGTTCAGAAACTTCGACAACAGCAATTCATAATCAATTTTTGTATTTTTTTATGATCCTCTACTTTTCGTGTCAGAACTCAGTCTTTTATTTAATCATGTTATTTGCCTGCATCAATGTTGATTTTTGTATTAAGACGAAAATCGATAGGTCGCGTTCTTTTCATAATAAACTTAATCCTTGTGTTTATCCGAGAACCACTTTCTGCTGAAAAGAGCGTGAGATACACTTTGATCTTGCGAATTATTGATGGGATAAAACTCTCCTTCAGTTTAACGCTCACCTCTAATTTTTACTTGATTTTTTAGTAAATTTTGATCTTTACAGCTTTCTCGTTATTTTTCACGATTTTGCACAAAAGTTTGAATCCGCCGAAATTGAACGCATTGGAAGAAGAGCTTCTGAGTTGGATGGGAAAAATGAGAAGCAAGAACAAATAGGTCATAATGACTTGTTAAAGGTTAGTTTTCAATTTTTTACCAGTGAGTTAAAATTACTGTTTAGGAGAAGGCTCTAAAAGTTGCTGAGGAAAATGGGATCAATGATTTTAAAGCGAGCAATGGCTGACTGGATAGGTTCAGAACGTGACATTCGATAGTGTTTAAAACATTTCAAGGAGAAGCAGCAGGGATCGACGAAAGTGCACTGAATCTTTGGCAGAAGACAGTTTTGTGGTTACACTTGAACGAATGCGCTGCTGAAGATCAACAAGTTAGATTCCGGTCAAGAATTTATTCCAAATCTATTGAGCGCCCTCAGATTTCTTAAAAACTCACTACAAGAAAAACTGCCCAAAGCCGATGACGACATTCTCCCGCTCGATTCACCTAAGTTTCCATCATCAAAAAGGACAGTCTACGATAGCATCCTGATCGGGGCAACACCATCGACAAGTACTTCTGCAATATGGTCTTGCCGTGTTAGCCTTTGAAATGCCGAAAGACTTCGACCACAACGCCAACAAAGCTCTGGAGGCACTGACGCAGATGTCCCATGTTTGCAAGGTGATTGGCCCAAAAAACTGGAATGGCAAGGACATGGAAGCAGAATTTGAAGAAGTTGAACTGGAAAATGAAGATTTGAATCTCAAGAAGATTGGATTGAAAATTATCAAAGAATCTGGAAAGGAAGGATATTCAGTGACTGCTAAAATGACTAAGAAGAGAATGTTTTCCTGGTTTGTGACCTTTGTTAGTTTGTTCAATAATATCGCTGCTATTGTCAAGATTTAATTCGATATAATCGACGAAGGCGCATGAATCTATGACAGAAGAGAGTTCTACGGGTACACTTAAATGAATACGCTGCTGACGCTGGAACCAATAACACGAATTTATGGACTATGAATCTCTTCTAAATGAAGAAACTTTGCAAGAAGGACCATCTGAATACTCTCGATCTAATTAACTGAAGTTGTGTGCGGAGTTGTGAACTACCAAATTTCGGTCAGCAATTTATGAGATGAACGGGACGCTTATTATATTCTTACTTCGTATTCTGATCCATTTCGATTTCGGTCCTCCGAAGACGAGTTGAACGAACACCATAATGTCGAAGTGCAGCATCACAGAAAGCCAACAATCTCTGTAGTGAGTCAAGCAAACTTTCACCTTCGGGAAATTTCAGGCGTGAAAAGTGAAATAGCAATTGGAGGAATCCATGGAATGGAAGTCCTAAAACACCCTGTTAGGAAATTTTTGTCATAGATGTTACCTGATGATGGCTGGCTTTCTTTTGATGTGAAATAAAAATAGATTTGATTAAACTTTTTCTCTAATTCATCGTTTGTGATCACATCGGACAAATTGCATTTCCTAAAAAACATTTCCATTTTTGTCAACAGCAAGAATAAGATCAATATAGTCAAAATTCAAAAAAGTGTTTTTTACTTGATGAAAGACTTCAATGAACCCATAGTAATAAGAATAGATTGTTTCACGTTTATGAATTGCATAAACAGGTACACAGCACGATCAAGAAACAATAAATGCTTGCTTTGTTGCCCGTATCGTCCAGGGAAAATCTAAACTTAGAGGGAAAACACGTTTATGTAATGCTTGACAAAAACTAGCCTCGGATAAATGGGCCTTCTTCTTTCGCCTAATCATGCCGAGGTCATCTTCAGCAATGTGGTTGGTGCGCTGTTCATTGATCGAAGATGACTCCCAAGAAAGCGTATCAGCACTAAAAATTTTAAGATAAATAAACATCGTTGCCGAGATAATCGCGTTTGATTTTTGAAATCTGTGTATTACAACGAAAACATGAACAGTTTCAAACGCAATTATCTCAAAAACTACAACGATTCAGAACATGCCGTAAAAACAAAAAATGCTCCATTTTTCATGAACTTTTCGAATATACAACTTTTTCATAGTGTTTTTTTCAAGTGGAGTGGTCTTTTAAAAATTACTTTGCGATTATACGAGCACCATTATTCTCATCCAATTTATTGAGCACAAGCAGCATTGAATCTCGTACCAGGGGAACTTTTATTAGCTAAAAATCCATCTTTCTTTCTTGAATACTTCACACACTAACCTCATCCACCAACGACCGAACCGGAGTCAAATCCGTTTCAGCAAATCCACTATGCTCGATTGTAAGTGACGGAGCCGAGTTCACTTCCAACAATAATGGCATACAATCTTTGCGTACAATAATATCGAAGCCCATTATCTATAGTTCATGCAATGTTTGGAAATTTTTGTAAGAGAAAAATCAATTCGAATAGTCTTTTCAATGTTTTGAATTTGCCTGTGTATTAGCGCGAAAACCCTGTTCCTTATCACTTGACGCAATCTTTTTTTCATTCATCTTTACCTATCGCGATAGGTAAAGGATGAATGAAAAAAAGGTGATCGCGTGCAAATTATAGGGATATAAGTTTTAACTCCAACGTCCCGGAAAAATTTTCAAAATTTTTCGATGAGCGCAATCGATTCCTCGCATAAAATTACCCCTAAAGGGTCACTTGTTAAAAAATTTTTCTACCCGGCCGTAAGTTGGACCCCCCCCCTTTAAAGTCTAAACAAACCTGGAAGCACTGGGGTCCGGGCACATCTCTAAAGTAATGTTCATAATTGAGCATAACTTCTATAAAAAAATGCTTTATTTTTTTTAAATGTTTCAATGAATACCTGGAATCATGGCTAGAGTGGTTTTCACAATAATCAACTTGATCTCATGCCATAACCGACGAGTTCGCACGCCACGCGCTTCCATTTGGTGGAAAACTGTTGAAAGTAATCGCTTCGACCCTTTCAGCTGGTCTCGAAGTGTAGTGCTGTGGATATAGGAATTGTTGGACTTATTTAGTGAGTAATTGGTCAAATGTGAGAATAAATTTTCAAAATTCAAACCCGTTGGTTTTTCATACTTTTCCGTACAGAAGCGAGCCATTCCTGAAAAGAATATATTTCATTAGCTTTGGGAAACTTATTACCAGTGTTTGTTATGTTACTTAACAGTTACTGGTGTAAACAGTCATAACTCGATGGATTTAGATCCAAAATCTATGGCCGACGGCTCATTTTAAAGCCCAAACGCTGCGCAAATTCTGCCAAAAAGATAAGTTCTGCACCATTAGTTGGAATGGGCTTATTAAATAACATTTTGACAATTGTGATACCATAAAAATCGCAAAAAGCTCTTATATAAGCATCTTTTTCAAAATCCATAAAACCCACATTTTTGAAGCTATCTCTCATTAAGTTCTTGTGCATTTTGTAGCGCAGCGTTTGGGCTTTAAAATGAGCTATCGCCATTTTGGATCTAAATCTATCAAGTTATGACTGTTTGCGCCAGTAACTATTAAGTAACAAAACAAATACTGCTTATTACCTTCTCTAGCTACATAAATGGATAAGGGATTGAGACTTTTTATAACAGCATATACGCGGAAGTCGAACTTTAGTTGATCTGGTAAAAGGAATGGATCGGAAACGTATTCTTGTATCAGATGACGATCTGATGTGTTTTGGAGTTGGTCTGGAGAATTGATCAAGTAAATCCCTGCACCTTGGGAACCTAAAAGATGATTTTCGTAAAATCTGTTTCACGAAGTACCCAAAAAAGTTGCCATTTTTGTTGATATTCATAAAGTTCATGAAAAATGGAGCATTTTTTGTTTTTATGGTAAATTCTGAATCGTTGTCGTTTTTGAGATAATTGCGTATGAAGTTGATGATTTTTGAAATTTTGTGTATTACAACGAAAACATGTACCCGATAGTTACATGTTTTCATTGTAATACACAAGACAAAATTTTAAATCACCAACTTCATACGCAATTATCTCAAAAAGGACGATTCAGAATTTACCGTAAAAACGAAAAATGCTCCATTTTTTATGAACTTTTTGAATATCAACAAAATGGCAACTTTTTTCCGACAGGATTAGTCCTTTAAATGGCTAAAAAAATTCGTATTTCCTGAATCAGGGTCAGCTTGTAAAGATACTTTTCGAACAACCTAATAAATCAAACCTTCATCTGGTTTAACAATAAACCAAGACTTTTCACTAAGCCCTTTACAGTAATGTTGAAATTCAGCCAACTGTGCGGGGATTATCCAACTTTTTGGATAGAAACGAAACTCGTCCGGGAAAAGTTGTTGCATCGAGTGAATCGCTTGCGTCAATGAAATCTTCTTCGCTAGTTCAGTCATCCCTAAGTCGGTAATACATTTGAAAAAAAGAATAGAATTTTGCACCTGGGAACTTATTAACACGAGCCTCGGCGGTTTTCACAACAGATTTAAGATCATGATAGACGATGTTGTGCCAGTATATATTGCATGGCTTGCCGTCGGATCTTCCTTCAGGGAACTAAAATTTCTACTCTGAATTTTTTTCGAATCGTTTCAACACGCTACCCTGAATCAGAGTCAAGGAAGCATTTTCATCGAGTGCGCGCACTCGATTCCTCGCATCCAATTACCCCTATACGGGTCATTTTTAGAAAGTTTTGGGTCCAAAATTCATGAAAACATCACAAAAATTCCACTTTTTTGGGGGGGGGGACACCCTGTATATGCATCCTGTTTATGTTTTTAGCGCTTACTTCGTCCATTTCTAACCTTTGAGCACACATGGAAACAACTGATGAATTGCTTTTGGCCCTAGATGTATCGATGGAAAAGCCTCGCAGCGTACACATGGTATCTTTTTCTGGCCACTTTGGTGGAAGAATTGATGTTATGCTAGAAAATTATCACAAATAGGGTGGCCACATGCATTTTTAGAAATGGAGGTGAAGTGAAAATGTTCAAAAAATTATAATTTTTGTAGGAAAAATGGAAAATTGTGGACTTTTTTTAATGGAAAAATGAATGATTAAAAATTTAAAAAATGGGGGCAAATTTTTTAAATTGGGAGCATGTGAACTAGACCCAAAATGGGGACATCCCCCCTCCCTATTGGGGCAATGTGGTCACCCTAATCACAAAATATCTCAGCATCTTCACTAACCTTGTGTACGAAACCAAACTCGCTTTTCTGGACTTGTAGCGATGTTTTAAAGATTTTTGTAGACTTATGACGGCGTTGTTGTTGTTGTCGGGCTTAGAATCCACCAGAGGCTTGTCCAAGGGCTTGAAGACTTTAGTAACCGGCTCTGGCGATTCAAACACATTACATGGTGCAACGGTACTTGATAGTTGGCAACCCATTCATTTTTCGAAACCGCCTTTTATCTATAATTGAAACTTTATTTTAAAAAGTTTCATTCTCAGTATAAAATAAGGCATTAGGAATTTTGCCAACGGAACTTTGCTAACGACACAACATAAGAAAAATTAAGGCAAAATTCTGCTTTTTTCGTTGGCAAGATTCCTAGAGCTCAAAATAAAATGAAAGCTTACAGGCGGAAAGAAGAAAAAGTTTACAATATTTAATTGATTAGAAAACATTTCAAGACTTATATAGGACTTGGACAATTGAAGCATTAAGAATACGGAAAGGAGTTGGTCATTATTCCGACGAAAATGACCGGAAGTGCTGCTCAGCGAGCTTTATTTCACCCTCATTGGTTTTTTCCGTAATAACTCGAGGTCATTCTAATACACATGACTTTAGAGCAGGAGAAAAAATGACTAAAAAGATTTGAATAGTGTCCAAGGTGATATATGTACATATTTTGAAATCACCTTGAACAATGAGCCGAGTTTTAGACTGAGGATCAAAGGACGAGGCAAATTGGTTGGGATTTCTTTACTAGGCCAATTTGGGGAATAATGCAAAACCTTTACGACTCACTGCTTTTATTGAATGGTATATGGCGTAATATATGGTAAAATTTAAACCATTTAAATACTAGATAAAAAACAGCTATATAGATATAAAATTGTTTAAAGGATAATGGTCACAAAAATTTGCCTCCCAGAAAGCTTTGCAAACTTGTAGAGGACATTTTTATGAACTGTTTCCAAAAACAACGTAAGAAAACCTCAGGACCGCCATAATTCGTTCGGAAATTTTTGACTTCACTAATTTATCACTACAACTTCGTTCGGACACATTACTAATAGGCGTTCGGGCGCCCAAACGCATTGTATTTTTCTTCAATGAAGTTACGAGCTCTTCTCTCCTTACACCTAGATGGATTCCGATGAATTCTCTTATCACCAACTTCTTTTTCAAGTTTTTCATATTGCTTTTGGGCTAAATTCAGTGCTGCTTCAACTGCCTGCTCAAAATTAAATGCCGTTACATGAAAAAAATACATTACTTCGAGAGAGAAAAACAAAAATATGATGTGTTTTGGTTGAAAAAATATTCAGAAAGCTTTTAAATGCGTTCGAACGTTTCCGAACACCTATTAGTGATGTTACGAACACGTCAGAACGAATTAGTGAACTAAAATTCGTTCGGGAGCATTCCGAAGGTATTAGTAGCGGCCTTCACTTTCATGTTCAAAGATTCGAATGAAAAACAACGATTTGAATTTTGTAATGCTTGATAAATCGTTTCAATGAACAAATTTCAATTGAATAAGACAATGTTGCATGATTCAATAGAAATTTGAACATTGGCACGAAAAGTACAACATCACAAAATTCAATTTGCAGAAAGACAAAAAGGTTCAACGATTCAGCTAAAAACAACGATTTAAATTTTGTGATGCTGTACTTTTCGAGTCAATGATTCAAATTTCAATTGAATCATGCAACATTACCTGATTCAATTGAAATTTGAACATTGACACGAAAAGTATAACATCACAAAATTCCAAATTTACATCAAATTTCAAACAAAATTTTCTCAACTTTCTCGTGGTCAACAAATTTAATCTTTTTTAAATACTCCAAATGTTCTCTAGTTTCTCGTAAAAAACCGCATCTCAAAAGAAATTCGAAAATGTCAAAAAAGATTATAAAATTTGAAATTCTGTTTATTAAAACGAAAACTTGCCCCGTGCAGATCGTTTCAATACACAGACTTTTGGCGGAAAATCCATTTTTGCATCGATTTTTTAAAATCTTCATAAAATGAACATTGTAGCAATTTTTATAGCTCTATGATACGAATAAAATGGCACCAAAATTTGAAAATTGTGTTGGGTTATTGAAATGAAAGCTTTTGAAAAAAGTCTGTGTATTGAAAACGATTTACACGAGGACAAATTTTCGTTTTGATACACAGAATTTCAAATTTTACAATCTTTTTTTGCCATTCTTCTCTATTAAAATGAAGTTTTAGATGTTATATTTTTGGAAAAAGTTGTTCAGAAAAATGTCCTCTACAAGTTTGCAACGCTTTTTTAGGGGGAAAATTTTCCATGGGAATTTTTTCAAAAAGAAAAAATTAAAAGGGTATCAAAATAGCGTATGCAAGTATGCCCCGAAAAGTAAATTACGAAACTGGGTGGTACCACCTCACCCGGGGTGGGTGGGGTGGTACCACCCTTTTTGTCGCACCCTGCTCGGGAATGCGTGCTGACTGTTTTTTTTAATTTTACACCTAAAAAAATTGTTTTTAAAAGTCAATGAATGAAAAGAAAACCATGTAGATCTATTAATCCACTATGCAAATTGTCAGCATTTTTATTGTCAACACTTAAGGCAAAATTCTCGTGTATATTTATCCCAACAGTTATAATGAAAAAAAGTAGTATGACCGTTGCCGGGTAACAGCACTGCGTAAAATCATCGCTTTGAGAGAGAGAAAAAATCATAAGCACAAAAATTATTCGAAAATGTCACAAAGATTATTTTAAATTTTTTTCAAAGTTAGATGAAAAAAAGACGAATAGGAATGCAGGAAAAACTTTTAAAAAAAATTGGCTTGAGTTATATATTCGGAAAGTTCATGAAAAATGGAGCATTTTTTGTTTTTACGGCAACCTCTGAATCATCGTTGCCGAGATAATCACGTTTGAAGTTGATTGAAATCTGTGTATTACAACGAAAACATGAACACAGTGAAGATTCATCCCTGAATCAATAAAAGTTGTGTATTGACACGAAAATTCAAAATTTTTTGTAGTTTTCGTAAGTCTATGAAAAATGAAAAAATTTGAATTTTCGCGTCAATACACAACTTTGATTGATTCAAGGACGAATTTTCACTGCGTTCATGTTTCAATTTTTGAGTACTATAAAAATTACTTACATCACCCATGGTGTTTCTCTTATGATAATCCACAAGTTCTCCTTATTTTGATTTTCATACAAAATTATAGCTTGTATCTCTGAAAAAGAAAAAAAAGTCCGGGGAGCATAGCATAATGCTAAAGCTCTCGCCTTGCACTTCGAAAGGCGAGGGTTCGATCCCGGAGATCGAAATCAGAAATATCATAATTCAAGATTTCATCATACAAACTACAAAAAATTTGTATGAAATCTTGAATTATGATATTTCTGATTTTGACCTCCGGAATCGAACCCTCGTCCTTCGGAGTGCAAAAAAAGAGCGAGAGCTTTAGCATTATGCTATGCTCCCCGGACTTTTTTTTCTCTTTCAGAGATACAAGCTATACTGTAATTTTTGCCTCAGGAAATCGATTTAGAATTTTATTTTCGATAGTAAGATGAGAAACTAGAAAATCCAGAAATATCCAAATTTTTTCTAGGGCTTCTTTTAGTTCGACTTCCGAAGTTAAAATTTTTATCATTTTGTAAAAAAAACGAAATTTCAAGGAAAAGTATGAATGTTCAACAAAATTAGATAAAAAAGTAATCAAATTAGTCTGGTTACTGATAAAAGTAATATCATTTTATTCAAGTAAAATAAAAATTATTCCATCTGGGTTGTATTTTTCCGACTATGCTTAAACTTTTATCAACTAAAGCTGAACTTGAAGAAGCTCTCGAAAAAACTCGTCTTTTCCCAGATTTTATCATAGCTCATCAAATCATTGAAAATAAGCTGCATGATCGATTTTCTGAGGCCAAAATGACGGTGCTTTCATACAAAAATTCAGATGGTATAAATTTGTGGATTGTTGTGAGGGAAAGTGTGTAGGTTATATGTATTTGATCGTTTTTTGATGCTTCTTGAATTTTTTAGACCATTTATATTATTGGCATGTCGTGTTGAAGACAAATTCGATCGAAATGTATTATTCGAAGTGTTCGATGAGTTTGCAAAAATGTTTCCGCAAGTTTATGAGAAAGAAGCCACTGTTATGGGGCACGAAATTATTATAAATTTGGTATGGAACTCAAGTGCCGAATGCCTTCGGCACGACTTTACTAGAATACTACATCCTCGCGCTCGGTAGCTCGCTTCGCTCGTTGAACAGGACTGGACAGGATCGGAAGGGATGGGATGAGAGAGCAGGATAGGACCGGGCAGGGCAGGACACACGCCTCTTCTCACTCCATTTTTCATTATGTTCATCTCAAATTTAGTACGAAGAATGGCATAAGAAAACCTTTCCACTTCTCACAAACTCCCGTTATCCAAATTATTTATACTATTCTACCGAAGAACAAAAACAAAAATTTCTTGAAGTCGACATAAAGTTACCTGAAGGGTATCAATTTTCTGAGGTCAATTTCGAAAACGATGATATTGAAAAAATCTGTAGCACCTGGGCTCATGCTACGGATGGTGACATGGAAATTTTTCGGTAAGGAAAAAGCTGCCTACTAAACAGAGTTCGCTTTTTAGAGCAAAACTCCGAAACATGCCATATTCTCTAATCCGCGATAGAAACAATTCTTTAGTAGCCTATGAAATGTTAGAAATGAGCTCTTTATTCAACCACCAATATGTCGATCCGAAACACAGAGGAAAAGGCCTAGGGAATATTGTAGAACGTGATCTAGCAAAGAAATGCATCAAGTAAGTTTTAGATATCAAAAAGCAGGAATCATTTTTTAAGGGTTGGGATTCCTCCATGCAAAACCGTTCTCATAACGAATAAGAATGTGGTGAAATCCACCGAACGATCGCCGTTTTGGACAAGATGGGATTATGAAGAAAAACCGGTGGTGTATGTGTATTTGTCGCAAGAAAAAATTACAAATTGATCCATAGGGGCTATCTATACTTCAGCCGCGAGCTCTGCGATTTACCCCCTTCTGAAATAAGAAAGTTGTCGCAAGCTAGAAAAATTAGTAGAATCCACTTAGAAATCTCCAAAAAATTGGCTTGCGACAACTTTTGACTCCGATAAGGGGTCAATCGCGACGTGAAGTATATCGAAGCCCATTTGTTTAATATTTTATATAAAAACATATAATATCGTTTTTTTGCGACAATTTTCAAAGAAAAGTTAATTCTCCAAATAATCTTTTTGCTGATGATCTCTTCACTCATTCTTCACTCATAGGTCTGTCTCTCTATGGAACACCCTCCCTCCAGAGATCTGCAGGTCCCCTAGACTACAATCATTTAAAAAATGTATTCGTTCCTTGCCTTATGACGTCATTGTCCCTAACTCTTTAATTAGAATTTAGTTCTATTATTTAAAGAAAATTTAATTTTCAATTTTGGCGGGAAGTTCAAATTCAAAATCGCAACTCAAAAATCGCCAACTTCAAACGCGATTATCTTGACAACGATAACGATTCAGAATTTACTGTAAAAACAAAAAAATGCTCCATTTTTCATGAATTTTTCGAATATATATAAATTATGGCAAATTTCGCTAATCTAAAGAATTTTCAATTTTTGACATAAAAGGTTCATACTGGGAAAAGTACCCCAGAAAATTCGACCTGGCCAAAAACGAAAAGTAATTTGTATAGGCCCATGCAAGAGCTAAAAATATGGCCAAAAATTTCCGCACAGACAAATTTTTCTGGGATGCCACGGCTAAAAAAACTGAAATTTTGACCTATAAAAAATCCGGGGTTTTTTGCATATTTTCAATTTTTTTAAATTTTTCTTAAAAGTTTGACATAGAGGCTTCAAGATAATATTTGTAGTTCATGTTTCAAGGAATCTAGCGAGCCCAAGATCATCAAATTTGGATTTAACCTCGCTGAGTTTTGTGCATTACAAAAAGGGTAAAATTCGGCAAAAAGTCGAAAATTGGGTACCCTGTATCTCGGTAGGGCTAGACTTTTGCGCGAAAATTCTTGCACTTTTTCCAATAAGTACCATGTATACTTCAAGATTGTTGTAGCTTCAAAAATTTTTGAGACACTTTTTTTCTAGGTCCCCATAGAACTCGATTCTTACAATAACGTGTCTTAACAAAATTAGATAAAAAAGTAATAAAATTAGTCTGGTTACTGATAAAAATAATTTCACCTAAAAATTTTCTTCAAGTAAAATAAAAATTATTCCATCTGGGTTGTATTTTTCCGACTATGCTTCAACTTTTATCGACTAAAGCTGAACTTGAAGAAGCTCTCGAAAAAACTCGTCTTTTCCCAGATTTTATCATAGCTCATCAAATCATCGAAAATAAGCTGCATGATCGATTTTCTGAGGCCAAAATGACGGTGCTTTCATACAAAAATTCAGATGGTATAAATTTGTGGATTATTGTGAGGGAAAGTGTGTAGGTTATATGTATTTGATCGTTTTTTGATGCTTCTTGAATTTTTTTAGACCATGTATATTATTGGCATGTCGTGTTGAAGACAAATTCGATCAAAATGTATTATTCGAAGTGTTCGATGAGTTTGCAAAAATGTTTCCGCAAGTTTATAAGAAAGTTATGGGGCACGAAATTATTATAAACTTGGTATGAAACTCAAGTGCCGAGCGCCTTCGGCACAACTTTACTAGAAGACTACATCATCGCGCTCGGTGGCTCGCTGAACAGGACCGGACAGGATCGAAAGGGATGGGATGAGAGAGCAGGATAGGACCGGGCAGGGCAGGACACACGCCTCTTCTCACTCCATTTTTCACTATGTTCACCTCAAATTTAGGGCGGTGGGATACTTGCAGACGGACATTTGCGGACGGACATTTGAGGACGGGACATTTGCGGACGAAACGTTTGAAAAATTCAATTTTTTCAAAAAATTGAATTTTTCAAACGTTTCGTCCACAAATGTCCCGTCCGCAAATGTCCGTCCGCAAGTATCCCACCGCCAAATTTAGTACGAAGAATGGCATAAGAAAACCTTTCCACTTATCACAAACTCCCGTTGTCCAAATTATTTATACTATTCTACCGAAGAACAAAAACAAAAATTTCTTGAAGTCGACATAAAGTTACCTGAAGGGTATCAATTTTCTGAGGTCAATTTCGAAAACGATGATATTGAAAAAATCTGTAGCACCTGGGCTCATGCTAAGGATGGTGACATGGAAATTTTTCGGTAAGGAAAAAGCTGCCTACCAAACAGAGTTCGCTTTTTAGAGCAAAACTTCAAAACATGCCATATTCTCTAATCCGCGATAGAAACAATTCTTTAGTAGCCTATGAAATGTTAGAAATGAGCTCTTTATTCAACCACCAATATGTCGATCCGAAACACAGAGGAAAAGGCCTAGGGAATATTGTAGAACGTGATCTAGCAAAGAAATGCATCAAGTAAGTTTTGGATATCAAAAAGCAGGAATCATTTTTTAAGGGTTGGGATTCCTCCATGCAAAACCGTAGTCATAACGAATAAGAATGTGGTTGAATCCGCCGAACGATCGCCGTTTTGGACAAGATGGGATTATGAAGAAAAACCGGTGGTGTATGTGTATTTGTCGCAAGAAAAAATTACAAATTGATCCATAGGGGCTATCTATACTTCAGCCGCGAGCTCTGCGATTTACCCCTTCTGAAATAAGAAAGTTGTCGCAAGCTAGAAAAATTAGTAGAATCTATCTAGAGATCTCCAAAAAATTGGCTTGCGACAACTTTTGACTCCGATAAGGGGTCAATCGCGAGCCGTCGCGGCGCTCGCGACGTGAAGTATATCGAAGCCCATGTGTTTAATATTTTATATAAAAACATATAATATCGTTTTTTGCGACAATTTTCAAAGAAAAGTTAACTCTCCAAATAATCTTTTTGCTGATGATGTAAAAATTGTTCAACCTGTTAAAATTAACTTCTTATCAATGGAAACATCTATATCAAATCTCGTAATTGGTCTAAGCTGTGGCAACTTTGTATCTCTATCGAAAAAAGATATTTATTTCATATAGTCAAACACAACCCCCATCGAGTTGGCGACATTTGCGCAATTACATTTGAGCATGAAACATTGTGCACCTACATTTGCGCAGGTGCTTTTGCGCATGTAGCATTTGCGCATGTGCTTTTACGCATGAAACATTTGCGCATGCAACTCTGATCCATTTTTATCAAGAACTAATATCTAAAACTTGAGATTGTAAAAAATTGTGCAAAAGTGAATGCGCCAATGTACATGCTCAAACGTGCGTGCGTAACTGTTAAATGCGCAAATATGGGTGTGCAATGTTTCATGCGAAAATGTTTGATTTTAGCTTCAATACACCGATTTCTTCCCTGAATCAGGGTCAAGGAAGCGTTTTTAAGGTTCGGGAATGTGCGCAATCGATTCCCCGCCTAGAAAAATTTAAGAATCGATAGTTTTCTCATAAAAATACGAAAATGTTTGATTTTCGCTTCAATACACCCACCCCATTCCCTGAATCAGGGTCAAGGAAGCGTTTTCATGTTCGGGAATGCGCGCAATCGATTTCTCGCATAAAATTACCCCTAGAAAAGTCATTTTTGCAAGAATGGCATCGAAAAACATTTCCACATCTTCCAAACTTTTTTATTCAAATTATTTATAATATTCTATCGAAGAACAAAACAAAAATTCTCTCAAAATCAATGAACCCTCAGATCAATGATAGTCTCAACCTACTGGGCACCCTGTACTGGTACCCAACTTTTCATGTACATATATTCTAGTGTGTAGTGAGCAAAGTATGATTTTTTGCTGCCTAGGTAGAATCGATTTATGGTTTTTGTGCCTAAATAAACAGCGTGTAAGCCCTGTATTGGTCCCCAACTTTTCTTCATGTAAATATATTCTAGTGTAGTGAGCAAAGTATGATTTTTTACTGCCTAGGCAGAATCGATTTATGCTTTTTGTGCCTAAATAAATAGAATAAATAGCGTGTAAGCAGCTTATCTAAATTGATTGATAAGCATTTTGGAAATAACCAAAATAACTTTTCCCTACCATTTGAAATGTTGGAAACAATTTTATTTTGGTTGACTTTAGTCGGGATATTGTATTATGTGATCACTAGCCTTCTGGAAAGGCTTCGCGTGGGGAATCTCACTGAGAAGCCTGTTCTTATCACGGGATGTGACACTGGTTAGGCGAAAATAATAATTTTATTTTTAAAAATTTAATTTTTTTCAAGGATTTGGGCATGATCTTGCCTTAAAATGCCTCCAAGAAGGAATGCCAGTTTTAGCTGGATGTTTAACTCAACAGGTACACAAATCAATAGTCTTATGATGGACCAAAATTTTAAGGGCTGTGATGGACTAAAACTTATAGCCAAAAATCGTCAATTGAATTTGACTCATCTTCATACGTTCCTGCTTGATGTCCGCAGCGACGAAAGTGTCAAGAATGCGAGGAAATTTGTTGAAGAATATATTAAAAGCTATAACGGTATATATAGCCCTTGAAATTTTGTTCGATAAATTTGAATTTGGTGTGTATTGACACGAATACTTGGGAAAAGTTTAACAACATAAAAATCCTTCAGTTTAGCTCAAAATACTTAAAGGACCAGTCCAATAAGTTACAATCATATGAAAAAATGATATATTCAGAAAGATCATGAAAAATTGAGCATTATTTGTTTTTACAGCATGTTCTGAATAGTTGTAGTTTTCGAGATAATTGCGTTTGAATTTGTTACAAGCTCTTCGTTGTAATACACAAACTTTTTTGAATTTTTTGGGAAAAAATCGATTTTTGCATCGATTTTTTCAATTTTCATAAAATGAACATTGTAGCAATTTTTATAGCTAAATGAGACGAACAAAATGACACAAAAATGATCCAATTTGAACATTGTTTTGGGTTATTGAAACGAAAACNCATTTAGCTATAAAAATTGATACAATGTTCATTTTATGAAAATTTTAAAAATTGATGCAAAAATCGATTTTTCCGCAAAAAATTCAAAAAAGTTTGTGTATTACAACGAAATGCATGAACAATTTCAAACGCAATTATCTCGAAAACTATAACGATTCAGAACATGCCGTAAAAATAAAAAATGCTTCATTTTTCATGATCTTTCCGAATATATCATTTTTTCATATGGTTGTAACTGACTGGACTAGTCCTTTAAGAAAAATCTATTTTTGTGAAACTGGTCCTTGAAAAATTTCGAACAATCCATCTTTTAGGCCTCTATGGTCTGGTAAATAATGCAGGCATCGTTGGAAACGCTTCATTCGATGATTGGCTATTGTTACAAGATTACAAAGATGTGTTTGATATAAACACTCTAGGTGTTATACGAATGACACATGCTTTCAAAGACCTTATTAAGAAAACCAAGTATAGTAATCCGTTGATAACCGAGTAGACTAAACTTTAGAGGCCGTATTGTAACAGCAGCTAGTATTTGTGCCCGTGTGGCCCTGCCTGGGCTCGGTCCTTATACAGTTTCAAAGTTTGCCGTGGCTTCTTATATGGATACGATCAGGTATATGTCCACAATTTTATTTGATTTATCATCAAAATTACAGGCTTGAACTGGGAATTTTTGGAGTCTCTGTAAGTATGTTGGAACCAGGTTTCTTCAAAACTCCTTTGACAAGTGCTAAAAGAAACAGTGAAATGATGGATAAGTTGTGGAATCGAGCGACGCCAGAAACCCGTGAGGAATATGGCGAGAAATTTTTTAAATCAGGTATACTTTATCGAGGGCTGTACACCAGCGTCGTAATTTTGGTCCAAATTGGGGGGGAGGAAGTTTGAGTTGGAGGGGGGAGTTTTCGACTTTTTTCGAAAAATTTTCATTTTTTCAAAAATCCTGGCTACGGCCACTAACTCCTATTCCTTTTCTTCTCTCCATAAAGCCCATTTAAGCTAAAATTGTCACACAAAGAATGCTTGTTGACCAATGCAATGAGCAAACCGAACTGGTGGTGGATGCCTATTTTCATGCACTAACTTCGTATTTTCCAAGAGCGCGATATCAAGTTGGAAACGACTCCATTTTTGGGTAATTTTTCGGGTTTTTGTTGTGTTATAAACAGTGACATAGGCATAGGGGGGGGCGGCCCCCTCGTAACGGAAAAAATGTAAAATTTTTCTTAATGATTCTCCATATGTTTTTGCCAAAAAAAATTTTCAAAAATTCTAACGGTCTCCAATTATGATTTTTTTGACCAAAAATGATCAAATTTTCAATAAAAATGTCCAAAATTTTCCATTTTTTCAGAAAAATCATCATTTTTTCACCAAAAATTTTCATTTCCTGTGCATTTTCAGCGTAAAAACAAGCATTTCTCAAAAAAAATTTTTTAGCTACGTCACTGGTTATAAAGATAACACTACTAATTTAGTTTTATCCCATTCTCATTTTTACCATCAAGATGGCAAGATTGGTTTTTCAAACTCACAAGACTCTTGACCAAACTTCCATTCCCCAAAAGTGTTTCTGGTAAATAATGGAAAACTGTGATTTATTATTTGTGTAACTGAACAATAAAAAAAATAAACCCGTATAAGAATTGAAAGCATTAAAAGTTTTGAAGGGGATATTCAAACCATGGGCAGGTAGAAATTTTTTAAATTAAAAAAAGACATTTCTAGGGTAAATTTTATGCGAAAAATCGACTGGAATAGGTTTCGAAGCGTGAAAATTCTTCCCTGATTCAGGAAATGGAGGTTGTGTATTAAAGCGAAAATCGAAAAATTTGGATTTTTAAACAAAAAAAGACCCCTCTGAGGTAATTTTATGTGAGGAATCGATTGCGAGTAATGTCTAATTCTCCCCTGAATCAAGGTCAAGAAAATGTATTCATGGTCCAGAATTATTAAGTCTAAGCCTAAGCTGGATCATGAATTTCTTGACCTTGATTCAGGGGAGAATTTGACATTACTCGCAATTGATTCCTCGCATAAAATTACCTCGGAGGAGTCTTTTTTGTTTAAAAATCCAACATTTTCGATTTTCGCTTCAATACACAATCTCCATTCCCTGAATCAGGAAAGCATTTTCATGCTTCGAAACCTATTCCAATCGATTTTTCGCATAGAACTCATCCTAGAAATGCCATTGTTTAAATTTTAAAAAATTTCTACCTGCCCATGGTTTGAACTCTCCCTTTAACTGATGATTCTATGCAAAATGAGTTTTCTTATCCGTCTTTCTTCTCGGCGAATTGAGTGATCCCTCTCCTAAAATTTTACTTGCTTGAATAAGTCATAAATAATTTACTTGAAGGAGAGTTGGTGGTGAAAGGGGTTTCGGAATGTCGAAGAATCGGTTCAGGTGATTTCGGTGGTGGGCTTTTGGTTCGAACAGAAACTATACAATCTCCTAAATGGGTTTGCAGCATGTCACAAACGAGGAGCGAGTCATTGAGCATTTTATCATACACTTCCGGTTCGAAGATGCAATTTTTTAGCCTCTTTTCGGCTTCTTTATTTGGATCCGATTCGAGAACAGCATGCTTTGGTATAGAGCTAAAAGGGGTCATCCTTAAATTATGTTTGCAAACGGCTGAAATTCGCATAATTTTCTAGATCAAGTTGGACCGTCAAATTGATGGTTCAACCTGATCTAGAAAATTATGCCAATTTCTGAGGTGAATAGCGCTATCCCCCCCCCCATGACCCAAAAAAATTGGCATAATCTCGAATGAAACGAAAGGTTTAAAACGATAGAATGGGACGACATAATGGAAAGAAACCAAATTCAGGGTTTTCGTGTCAATATTCAGGCAAATTCAAACCCGAATTGTTTTGATTTTTGTAAATTAAAAAAGTTACGAATTGAACGAACACAGATGAAACGATACAAATGAAAAGATTGGCCTGAAACTGATTTACAAGAATCAAAACAATTCGGATTTGAATTTGCCTGAATATTGACACGAAAACCCTGAATTTAGTTTCGTTCCATTATGTCGTTTCATTCATATCGTTTTATTTGATCGTTTCATCCTCTTCGTCCCATTAGAGCCTATGCCAAAAATCAAATCCCCTTTTTTATTTGCATAACTTCTCGTAAACTTGTAATAAAACCATGCCTACCGCGCAACAATCGGCTGCTCTTCGGCAATCGTCTCCAAGGCTTCCATGAGATAGACCGGATCGAGTTCATTGATAGCATCCGCCGAAAACGCTTTGTTCCTCTTCAACAACTCGGTCCTTTTCTTCTTAACTGACGGTTGCGCTGCCGCCGAAGTTGTTGGGAGTGTTTGCGATTGGGATGCCACTAATTCGGTCGGCAGCTTCCCCGCTCGAACGTCTTTATGATATTTTACACGTTGTAAAAAAGAAGACTTGTCGGCGGTCTTTTTTGAATCCGCAGTGCCGTTGTAGTGGCCATTTGTAGCTGGCAAATGTTCTATAGAGGGAAAGTTTTCATACTCTTCGGTGAATCCAATTTTTGGTGGAGCCGAGGGCTGGCGTTTCTTCCGATGGAAAACAGAAAAGAAAGGTGAGGGGGATTTTGCATGACCATTTTCTGCCATCTAGAAGAGAAAAATGGTTTGAAAATTTCTCAAGGACAAATAGAACAAATATTGAGCGTTGTTGTGCTTTTGGCATAATTTTTCAGTTAATTGAGCACGACACGCATAAAAACGCATTTGCATAATGGGTATGGTGACGAAAGGCAAATGTGGAAAGATGCGGTTGCTCGAGCAATCAAATATTTTCAAAAAAACATATGTTTTGCCGCATGTGTATTATAATGCATAATTTCATAATGGTAAGAAGCTCATGCTTTAGACCTAGGCCTAGACCTAAGACTAAGGCCTGAGACTTAAGCCTAAGATCTAAGACTAAGGTCTACACCTAAGGCCTAAACCTGAGACCTAAGCCTGAGATCTAAGACTAAGACCTAAGGTCTAAGGCCTAGACCTAAGCCTGAGGCTTACGCCCATTATTTATTTTGACCATTATGCATTTTGATACCCGTCCGTTTTGCCATATTTTTAAATAACTAAAAATGTGGCCATCAATGAAAATTTGATGAAGGTATGAAAATGATGGATGGATGAAAGAATAAAAGGGAAATTAGTCTTGTCGGCAAGAAAATATACTCAAAACCACCT